>VOQK01001314.1:0-10633 GCA_015052645.1 Benitochromis conjunctus | reverse complement strand
AGATGTTGTCTCAGGAATATCTTGTTTCTCTACTTTGTTTTTGATGACTAAAAAGTGAGGGAGAAAGGAAAGGGAGTGTGTGACAGAAGAGATGAACATGATGGGACATCACCGTCTCAAGCTGGGGTCAATGGCTCACTCCAGGCAAAACATTTATGTATTTATTTATAATCATTATTTCCTGACAGACTTGAGGCAAAATGGCTCTTAGTTAGACATGATATGCATTAAAGTGAAAGTGAAATGTTTAAAAACAGGCTGAGCTTCAGTGGATCTGTTGGAGCGTGCCGTGTGGAGTGTGTGTGTTCACATAGAAGTGAAGTGTGCTGTGCTGGCATCTCTGGCGTGTCCTCTCTGCATGGATGGCTCCCATAAATTCTCCTCCTCCTCTGAGTGCCGGGCTGAATGGGTAGCTAGACTATGTTAATGTTGCAGAGAGCCGGCCGTGGAATGATTGCCAGTCTATCGCCATTATTCAGTGTTTTAAAAAAAAAACCACTCTAAGTCTGTGGACTTGTGTACTGACCGAGACATGCTCAGACTTATAACTCAGCGCCTCATGGAAAAGATAATATTATCTGTGTGTTTGTGTTTGAACAACAAAAACGTGAGCCTGGAGGTAAAAGCAGTAAAAGAGTCAGAGAACAGGTAGCCTACCTGCTTTCAACCATGACAGACTCTGCTTTGCTGTACGGCTAAAGCTCACACGACCTGTCATGTTATTTTTAGTGTGTTAAAAGACCCACAAGTTGCGGGTTTACAGCATTTGATGGGTCTGTCTCTGTCTTGATTAGTGTGGTTTCCCCAGTACAGAAGGTACTTACAGCGCGTGCACGTGCAGCCTTATTACAAAATGGATTAAATTCATTTTTCACCTCAACATTCTACACACAACATGATGAAAAGGGCTTTGTCTGAAATTCTTGCTCATTTATTCAAAATAAGTACAAAAATATAGCATGTGCTGAAGTATTGATAATCTTTGCCATGATATTCTAAAGCTCAGGTGCACCCTGTGATCCTCTCTGTGACGTTTCTACAACTTGTGTTAATTCAGCTGATTGGACATGACTCGGAGAGGCACACCTGTCTATACAAGATTCAATAGTGTGCAGTTCGTGTCAGAGACCAAGCCATGACGTCCAACACAGGATTGTTTTGAGCCAAAACATCTCAGTGATGATTTTAACACATCAGACTTTAAAATGTCTGCCTTTCACCTTCTAGTCAGTTGGCAGTATTTAACACAGTAATCTGTGTTCTTGGTTTAATTTTTTTCATACATGTGTGATCTTTAGCTCTGATTCTCTGTTTCCAGGTGTGGTTCGGTGAGAAGTTTGACGCCCCGTCGTTGAGCCCCAAGAGCCCTCGCAGCCCATTAGTGCAGCGGCACGGCCCCGGCCTCACAGACGTCTTCCAGTACGACCAGTGGCTGGCAGTGCGGCACGAGGCCACGCTGGTGCCCATGCAGGAGGACCTGGCCATATGGCTCACTGGCATGCTGGGTAAGCACCAGCTGTTCTGTGTCAGTTCTTTAAACGTTTCCACGAACTGTGCCTGTGTCCAAACCTGTGCATTTGGGAATTAACAGCTGACAGTTGCATGTGAACAGTTTCCACCTCCAGGCTAGGAAAGTACTGAAGTGCTATTGACACGGGTCTCCCATGTAATTGGATTTGAATGCTGCTATTCCCAACCACCTCATAGCAAACCACTGAAACAACAGTGGAACCAAATCTTTCATTTTGTCCATCTGTGCTATTCTACTGACATCTATTGTCCCTTTAGAATATAGTAGGAAATCAAAGCTGACTGGTAACTCTATTGTTGCCTGCTGAATACGTATGTGTTTTCAGAAGCAGACTTTGAGTTTTCTCACGAGGAATGTGGGCAGGTGCTAACACTAAATGTAAATTATTGGTACCATGACCATAAAGACTTCTATCCCACGTTTTGAGCTTTGTTTTAAACTGTTTGACCACTGACCATCAATCCTGAGAAGCTGGGTGCTGCAGGAGCAGGTGGCAAACAGTGGGTAAAGTTCCAGGCCTCGGGGCTCACTGTTGTTGGTGGAAAATAAACTTTTGCAGAGCAATCTTTCTCACTTTGTTGGGACGGTATAGTGGATTTTGTTTCCTTAGTGGCCTTTGTGGAGTTGCCTAGAGCGGTGATTTGACAATGAAGGGTCGTGGGAACGCTATAATTCCTTCAGTAGGCTCTTATTGAAAAGCTGAAGTCTTTCAGTGTGGTATCTTTTTAAACAAAAGGACAAACAACAGAGGGAAAGGAAAAAAGGCTTTTGTTGTGTGAACGTGACCTTTTCAAAGAACGGTGGGAAAACAGGTAAGGTAGGCTGTTTTTGCATTGAGCTCGGTTACTGTGAGTACAGATTATTCTGTGTTTTAGAATATATAATAAACTCCTCTCTTTTTTCCAGGAGAGGAGGTGAGAGCCGAGGCTTTCATGGACGACCTGAATAATGGTGTGAAGCTGTGCAAGCTTATCGGTGCGCTGCAGACCAAGATCGCCGAGAGCTGCCCCTCCGCGCTCAGCCAGGTGAGTCACACGGCAGCAAATTAAAATAGCTTGGACGACGGTCCAAAGGACAGCTTTTCTGCTCTCACATGGGGAATGTTCGGGAAGACCTATGAAGGTCCTGGTATGATGAAACTAAATGACTTTCCTGGATATAAAATCCTTTGTGCCGTGTGTTTGGTGCACGTTTTAGTAGAATTTCACCAGATTATATTCAGCCTATTGACAGACTGCAGAAACTCTCCAGGTTTCTATCGTTTGTTTGACATAAATCGCCTCGACGTCATGGTTCGTGATGATAAAGATTTATTTTCTCCTCCGTAACAGCTGTTTCCCACAAGGAAGGTAGCGTGCAAGCGGGATGCCTCTCCAGGCTCCTTCTTTGCTCGCGACAACACCGCCAACTTCCTGGCCTGGTGCCGACACATCGGCGTGGAGGAGACCTACTTGTTTGAGTCGGAAGGCCTCGGTAAAGACCCACAAACACACTGCAGCACAAACCAACAATAAGCAGCTCGGCCTCTGTGGTGGAGTCCTGTTTGTAGCCATGTTCATGCACTGCAGCTTGAACTCTGACCAGCATCTGACTTGCACTCGGGCCAGATTCTGGGCTGTTGAGTGACTGTAAGAACACAAAGTAACTCATTAAAATTCTTCTGTTATTAAACTTTAAGCTTCGTTCTCCGTCTCAAACTTTGGCACAGCACAAAAATTTCGTCTTAGTTGGTAAACATCTTTTAATGAGGGCGATTTAGATGCAACGATGTGGACGCACAACACGTTTTCTATCAGCTGACTGCTGCTTCTGGATTTAAAAACCTTAGAAAAAGGTTTGAGTTTTCCTGCACCTCACTGTTTTGAGGTTTGTGGATTTGTACTAACTGCTATAACGTCTGTAATTAGCCCCATCTTCCAGTGTTGGGCTTCATGCTCAGGATGCTAATGGGATGAAATGGACTAGATCCGGGCTGCAAGTCTAGTCTGCTCTTTAAGCTGTACTTCTTAATGGTTTAATAGGATCTGTTGAGGAGAGCAATCACTCCGAGTACGCTCTATGGGAGATCACTTCATTACAAAGAAAAGGCTCCCCAGCAAACCGGATTGGGGCGATTTGGAGCGCAGCATGTGTACACATAGATAAATGTTTTTGTTAAAGCCCTCAAGTAACTCTAAAGTTGTGCTCGCTGAATCCCACATCGTCTCCTCAGGGAATAATCAACTTTAACGTTACACTCGTTGTGTCACATTTTGGAGCTAAACACGTGAATTCACTTTGTCGCTCCTGTTCTGTCTGCTTCGCCCCGTCCAAAGGGACCAGGAGTGTCAGCTGTTATTTTAACTAATCGGCTTTGTTTTCCGCCTCAGTGCTGCACAAGGAGCCTCGGCAGGTTTGCCTCTGTCTGCTGGAGATCGGTCGCATCATCTCCAAGTAAGTCTTTAAACACCGAAGGCACTTTTAGAGGGATTAGAAATGCTTTAAGATCGAATTTCCACCGTAATCGCTGTGTGTCTCAGGTACGGCGTGGAGCCTCCTGTGCTGGTGAAGCTGGAGAAGGAGATCGAAATGGAGGAGACTCTGCTCTTGACAGAGGAGCCGCCTCCGGCTGTCAAAACCTTTAGCGTGTGCTGCCAGCACGGCGGCCTGTACCAGCCCGGGGTGAGTGCAGTGATGGATGGATGGAACAGAAACTGAGGTTTTCACCTTGAGGCAAACACTGTGGCCTCCTCCTTCAGTGACGTCGCAGTGGTCGCGTAGAGATGAGGAAAAGATGCGTGTGAATTTAAAGCACACACTGGCGTGAGGCAGCTGAATGGGTGGTACGCGTGGAACCGAGTTGACGCTGAGCCAAGATGGCGCCAGGCTGCCACGGGCGACCCAGAGGGTGCATGATGCATCACAGCCGAACATGTGACTCTCTGTCGCCACTCGAGGTCACGTGTGATGGCAAATGACACGTGACCTCCAGGAGGCTACACATGTGGGCCGTCGTACATATGTACTCGCAGTGGGTGAACGTGGTCCATCTCGCTCTACCTTACTGATGGAGACTGAGGGTGGTGTTAGGAGGCTTCAGCCCTCTGTGTGGTTCACTAGGTAAAACAACACAGTTGATAGTTTTATTCCCAGAGGACATGGCTGTGCTAAAAATAAACTGCACTCGTTGATGTGGAAGGCACTTTGGATAAAAGCACCCACCATCCCAGTGAGTTTATTCCCAAGTGAGTCTGCCCGTTACATTTGTGCAGCAACAATCGGCTCCTTGTAACCTGTGCTGTCTGACGGGTGCCTTCATCACCCCGTCGTTGGCCTCATCTTTTTGAGGAGTGTTGGACTTCAGTGACACAGAGTGACATTAGTGGATGTAATTGCATTATTGCTCACTTATCTAAAAACAACCGTGAGGTCCTTCAAGGGGACCTGTTATGCTGTTTGGTTCAGCGGTATTATTAAAGATCATCGTGTTTTGTTCAGGCTCAGTTACTGTCATGGTGATGGGATGGGTCTTAGTACTAGTACTAAGCCAGAGGAGGGGCAGCCAATGAGGTACAGCTATTTTCTGGATCACTTCAGAATCTAAAAAAAAAAACGTTTGTCCCTCTAATCTATGCTTTACAGAGAATTTCTACCTTAGAGATGGATAAACCCAAGGTGCTGCATGCAGGATCAATATAAGATGTTTCACTCTGTTAGAGTGAAAGTACGGAGCAGTAAATGAGCTCTATAGATCCCATTTAAATCCTTGCTGTGTTTTCATCCACCTCAGGGAGTGGGAATGCAGTATCGCTGCCGGGAAAACTTTTAATTTAGCTTCCTAATTGCCTTCTACTGTATCTTTCCATCCCTCATTTAGGAGCATGGCATGGACAACCCGCCCTGCAACTGCTCTAACAGAGTGTCCATCGAGTACCTGTCTGAGGGACGCTACAGACTCGGAGATAAGACCATCTTCATTCGGGTTAGTATGAATGCACGCTGCAGTTGAGGCAGACAAATCCTAAAACGAGTGGTTTTTGTGCTGTTTTAAGTATGTGGTAGGATACACAGTGGCTCTTGCCAGCGTGTGCATCCCCTGGCAGTTGCAGCAGTCTTAACTGTAACTGAACATGTAAGCTCATTAACCAATTGCCGCTGGATGTGATGACATCATAAACACGCAGCTGTCTGAAGAGCCAAACTACATCTGTGTGTCTGCAGTTTCTGAAGGACTTGTTGGTGCTTGTTGCTGTTGGACTGTCCAAACTGAACATGAGTGAATTTTTACACCAGCCCTTCTCCTGCTTTGCGTCCTCAGATGCTTCACGGCAAACATGTGATGGTGCGCGTCGGTGGCGGCTGGGACACCCTCCGAGGTTTCCTGCTGAAATACGACCCGCTGCGGGTGCTGCAGTTCACTACCCTGGAGCAGAAGATCCTGGCCTTCCAGAAAGGCCCCCCAGGCCTCGGGGGTCATCATGGGAGTTCAGCTCCTCTGCCTGACATGGACCCGCTCGCTGCTGTCACTGATCTCATGTCCCCTTCATCCTCCTCTTCATCTTCTTCCTGCTCTACCTCTTCCTCCTCTTCGAACCCAGCCTGTAAGCCGACGTCTGTGTCCGCCGCAGGTCAGGTGTGTCGGTCCTACAACGCCTCTCCAGCCTGCACACCCACGTTGCCCAGGAAGGGTTTAGTGTCTGCCCCTAAGAAGATCGTTCAGATGACTGGGTCCTTCCCCAGGAAGCCCACCCAGCTTCCTCTGGCCATCACCACCAAAGGTTCCTCCTCTGTGCCCCACACACCTGTGGGAAGTACCTCCAGGCAGTCTCCTAGCCCTGGGTGTAGAGCTCCGACTCCTTCCGCAGCTCCACCACCTGCTGCTGTGGATCCAAGCGCCGCCTCCAAACTGAAGCTCAGACCACCACCTCGCTGTGCCTCCTCTCAGCCCAGGAGCCCTGTCTGCCCTGAGCCATCCTCCAAATGTCCCAAGCCCTCCAGCCCCAGCACCTCTCCCACCTCGGTCCCAGTGCCTCTCCCTATCACTGCACCAGTACGATCAGCTACCTCTAAAGACGCCCGCCCCCCGCCAGGTGCCAGTCAACGCTCTCGTCTAGCACAGCGCTGTCCCGGCTCCTCGGCCTCACGCCTCCGTCTCGAGGCAGCGAAGCGAACGAAGACAGCCTCAAGAGCTGCAACCCCAACTCCCAGATCAGCAGCAACGACCCCTTCACTGTCCCGCACACCCACCCCCTGCTCACGGACAGCCTCTCCAGCGCTGGCTAAACCTGCCTGCTCCCTGCCAAAAAGCAAGGAGACCACAGCCAAAACTAAGGGACCGGCCCTCAATAAAGCAGCCACCACCCCCTCACGCAGTACTGCCGACTCCCCCGGGCGGGTCCCAGGGGGCAACACGGGCCCTTCTGCTTCCAGCAAAGTCAATCAGAAAACAGCAGCCACAGCTCAGAGGGCGGGGCGAAAACAAGCAGCCGCGACCAACGCCATCAAGCCGACTCTAAAACCTGAACCCGCCCGGGCACCGCAGAACGCCTGCCCCAACATCAGAGCTGTTAAAACGGAGCCCAGCATCAGAAAGAAGGTCCCACAACTGAAAGGGAGAAGTGAGGAGCCTTATTTTGAAATGAACAGTAAGAGGAGGCAGAAGACCTAACCAGCTGGCTGGTGGCGCTCAGCATTGGGCTGCAGAAATCGTCAATAATCCTCATGAAATGTAATTTTTGTCTAGTTTTTTTTCTGTGTTATTTAATTGTCTTTTTATATTGTGTTTTTATTAATCCAAAAGGGTCAAAGATGCATCGTTTGTGTCGTCTTTGTTCTGATTCTCTGGTCTCTTCCGAGGTCATTTCATCGTACCTGATTAACACTACGACTTGCACAATGTTTACATTTCTCACCTTTGTTGCACGTACAGGCATTACAGATATAACATTTTGTTAATAAAATCAATACTCGAATACTAACCTCATTTTTGAAACACCATCATGACTTAGTAGAATGCACGTGAGTTGAGGCGTTTGCAGGACAAAGATCAGTTTTTATTGACGGATTGAACCCAGGTAAAGCCGCTTCTGCCCGTTTTCCTCTGCAGGTTACCAAAGTTGTGACATTTTATTCACCTCGGTGAGAACTCTCGTTCCACTGATGATCAGTCTGACCTAAAGCTTGTTTTATTTTCTATAAATATCTAGGTAGGAGGTGGCGTCATTATGAACAATCCTCCCCACTGTGTGCCTTCATCAGAAATCCCTTGTTTCTGGATGGCATTAGAATGTTTTAGATGATGGAGGGTTCAAGTTTTTTTGTTTTTTTTTGTTTTTTTTGTTGTTGTTTTAAACTGATGAAAATTGCACAATGTGTATGAGCACTCATAACTCTGGGTAGTCAAAGAAAAGCCCAAGTTGATGAACTACTGATCAAACGCCTCTCCGAGGCCCCCTGGAGGCCGACATCATTTTGGAGCAAAGTCTACTTGGTATAGATTTTTTTTTTTTTTAAATATATATATATCTATATGAGACTTCTAATTTTTTGTGCGTATTAAAAATCTAGTTTTTTATGTGGTGTTGTGTGTGTGTGTTTTTTATATATGTGAACTCATTAGTAAGGCTTTTTTCTTGTTTGGCACTTTACAGAAACCTTCTTTTTCACATTTTGAATGTTGATTCTGTCAGTCGTCTCCTATTTCAGCTACTTTTGGTCATTTTGATTGATTAAAGTGTTTCCAATAACTCTTGGCTGCGATGGTGGTTTTTAACACGTTTTACTGGTGCACGTTGTTGCTGTGGGATTTGTTCCTCTAAAGCAAGGGTCTCCAACTCCAGGCCTCGAGGGCCGGCGTCCTGCAGGTTTTAGATAACACCCTGGGTCAGCACACCTGAATCAAAGGATTAGTTCATTAGCAGGCCTCTGGAGAACTTCAACACATGTTGAGGAGGTCGTTTAACCATCTAAATCAGCTGTGGTGGATCAAGGACACATCTAAAACCTGCAGGACACCGGCCCTCGAGGCCTGGAGTTGGAGACCCCTGTTCTAAAGCTTTTAACTCTTTGAATACAAAGCTAAGTGTCTGGCAGACATTTGCCCCCCCCACCACCACCACCACCACTTTTTGTCATGTGTAATCTCTGTCCTCATCAGTATAACATTTAGAAAGGTATTTGTTCCCCAAACTTGAATGAAAAAATGATGATGCATGTCTAATTAGTTTAGAGCTGTAGTCATCACAACATTTAAATGACATACTTTACATATAGCTAATGTATACATAAGAAATAAGGTGGTGCCATTATTATTAATTTTAATGTAACAAATGCCACATATCGTTTTCTTACTGGTATATGGCTGTAACATTAACTCTAATTATGTCAATAAAAGACAGTAGATATACACAAAAGAACATCAATTAACCTGAGGTCATATCAGCCAAACTGCCAGTGCAGCATAAAGGCTCTACTGTGCTTCCCTCTAGTGGCTCTAATGAGAAACAGCATGGCAATAGAGCTAATTATCATGCTACAAGTCCCTTTTATTATTAGAAATATTTACATTAAACGTTATTTAAAACAGATGACACCTTACTGGTAAAAACAAAAACATGTATCTAATTGTACCTGCAGAGTCTTCTTCAGTAAGCATACAGAAACCCCGCTGAGGGACCCTAGAATTAAGGCCATAAAAACTGAAGCTGTTCACCTGGACGCAGCGTGCTCAGTGGGAGAAATGTGTCGTGACTTCTCGGATGTAGCTCTCCATGTAAAACCTTTCACACTACGAGCAGAAGGACATGTTACTGTAGCAGTATATATGTTTTCCTGTGTTGATGACACCAAACTCAGCAGAGAAATCGCAGTTTAAAAACTGCCCTTGTTTTTGCTTTTGCTCAAGAGACAGGAGGAAAATCAACAGTTAATGGTCGAGGTGACTCGCGGCACCCGGGCTCCTGGTTTGAACTGTGTGTGTGCGTTTTAGAAAGGCCGTTTTCTTCAACATATTAGCAGTTTGAAGTATAAAATGTGTGCTTAGACAAAGAATTGTGGGAGTAATAAAAGCTGACATTTGAAAAAGAAAAGACTTTTTTCAGTTTCCTACAGTATGACAGAGAAACCCAACAATCCGACGATCCCCATCCAGCCGGCGCTTGATGACGGGGAAGGAAAAACTCTTTATTTCAAGAAGAAACCTTCAGCTGATCCAGGGTCAGGGAGGGGCAGCCATATGCTGTGGGGAGAAGATGACTGCCAAAGGTTACTTCCTCTTCCTAAACAGAGTACTTCCTCCCTGCTATCACCAGGTGCTTTCTTATAAGGTCTTTATCTAACAGTGTCTACCGCATCACTAAAAAGGGAGGGGGGGGTCTAGTATTGGGACAAATTTTGCCAAATATCTGCCAAATGCTTGGCTTTGTATTCAGAGTTTTAAAGCTTTAGAGGAGGAACAAATCTGAGCCTGTTTCTTCCTGTTAAATGGGAGTTTTTCCTTCCCACTGTCACAAAATGCTTGCTCATAGACCATCTGATTGTTAACTTTATAATGTAAAGCACCTTAAAGCTGCTGTGGTGATGCCATATGAATAAAGTTGAATTGAACTATATGTAATGAAGTTTAGCCACAAAAGGTTTATCACAGCAATACATTTGTGTCCAGCACCAATATGCGCTAAAGACCCGTATGAGCTACACCTGTATGTGCAACTTATATCAGCACCATGGACAGAGCTCACCTCTTTAACTGAGAGGCGAGGAAGAGGAGGCTTGCAGATATATGCATACGTCTCACATATACAGTGGGATGCGAAAGTTTGGGCAACCTTGTTAATCGTCATGATTTTCCTGTATAAATCGTTGGTTGTTACGATAAAAAATGTCAGTTAAATATATCTTATAGGAGACACACACAGTGATATTTGAGAAGTGAAATGAAGTTTATTGGATTTACAGAAAGTGTGCAATAATTCTTTAAACAAAATTAGGCAGGTGCATAAATTTGGGCACTGTTGTCATTTTAGTGATTCCAAAACCTTTAGATCTAATTATTGGAACTCAAATTGGCTTGGTAAGCTCAGTGAGCCCGGACCTACATACACAGGTGAATCCAGTTATGAGAAA
>VOQK01001313.1:0-12737 GCA_015052645.1 Benitochromis conjunctus | reverse complement strand
AAAGCCTTGGTAAACAGAAATCTGATTGTTTATGGTCCTGCCAGCACAAGAAATTGCAACCGCGCATGGCCTCTCAGTCAAACCCACACACAATCACCCAAATGCACCCCTATAATTCGAACTGCAGTGACAGAATGCACTCTACAAAATAGATCATAAATAACTCAAGTCGCTTTTATCCAGAAATGGAAGATTACAGACTTTTCTCTGTGAAATATTGCACTGAAAAAGAAATATGGCCCATTTCTTCTCAGGAAATATCAGCAATTAATTCTCATCGGTGCCACATAAGAGGAAAAACACATTTGGTGTATAAATTTTCTTAACAATTCTCTGGTGGCTTTTCTCTTTTTTGCATGTTTAAGGGTTATTCTTTGGTGCTGCCTCACCATTGCCAAAGCTTTAATCCTCGTTTTGGTACACAGACTGCCTGTGGTGGTGGTGTACTGTGTGCATCCTAATCTCTCCAAAGCTCTGTGTCTAATGGCAGCACTGCCTCTCTGTACACTGTGTACTTCCACTTTAGCTACAGCCTAACAACCATGACAAAGTGGTGACAGGAGGAAAAGACCGAGAGGGAAGAAAGCAAAAACCTTTCGACCACAGTGACTGTAGGCATATTTAAGTTAGACTTTGACGTTTGAAGTGGAAAAAAACTCGATACGTGCAGGATCCAGGTACAGACTGATCTCAATGCTCAACTCAACCTCACCCATTTCTGACATCTCTCTGGCAGAAAAGCCTGTCTTCCATCACCTCAGCCTCCACCTGTGTGTTTAAGAACCAGTTCAACCATCCACTCATTCCTAGTGCTGATACCATCATCCATCTGATACCAAGCAAGTATAGCCTATACCGATACCAATACGCATAGCCTATAAAGACAGCTTACGTAGGGGAGAGCCGTGTGTCATGATTCATGAGAGAAATTATCATAAAACCCAACATTCAGTTTTTCGTGTATTTTAAAACTGGAGTTTTTGGAGACCTGAATGTAAACGGGCCTGTCTCTAAAGCACTTTGGGTTAGCTGCTGTTGTTTAAATGTGTTGTTTAAATAATTTTTCTATAATATTATAAAATATAAAAAAAACATATTTACTCATTTACTCATTTTGACATTATTTATTTTTTATATTATTTGGACTTTTTTATTATTATTGTATTATATTTTTTATATTGTTTTAAAAAAATTAACTCACTTCAGTGAACGTAGAGGATAGAAGATTTATTTGTGATGTTTTTTTGCATTTTCTTTTCTCTCTGGAAAGGCAGCTCTGAGATGAATACTCACCTGTCTGCATACTCATGACACCAGTCAATATTATTCTAATGTAGTAAATACCTTTACGTTTGAGTCTGTTATTCCTGTTTCTTCAGTGTTGTGTGGAGGCAGTTTGCCTGCATAGTTTGATCATCTGTAGCCCACTATGCTGTTTGCAGCTTAGTTCAGGCTCAGGTTCCAGTTCTATCGCACATAATTGCAGCTTGAGCAACGTTAATTTGAAATGATCTACTCTGAGGCCTCTGCAGCTGAACGCTGCCCTCACACAGCGCTCTGGGTTTAGGTCTGCATTATTTTCTGCAACATTTGCGGCAACAAGCACTTTTCACGTACACAATTTGACAGTTATTGTATTTCGTGTCATTCAATATGAAAATATGCCAGTCCACATGAATGTGATGAAGTCATGCAGTTGAAATAAAGAAGTTAAAAGATGAAGACGTGTTTTCCTGAGTCATGCTCATTTATTTATGCCTGAACAGCCCAATCTTAAATACTTTGTCAGGACTCCTGGTGTTTCAGTGATGTGTACACACTGTTCCTTGGTATTGGTGCCATATAACGGTCTGAGAGCAAACAGTCCTTTTTCAAAAAGCAACAAAGTTTACATGCGGAGGAAGGAGAGGCAACAGTGACAAGAATCAAAAGGCTAACAATCGGGGGACTGTGGTCGGGGTAGTTTTTTCCACTTAGTTTGGTTACATTGTTAGTTTCAGACACCAAGACCAAAGTAAGATTAAGATAACAATTCTAGTTTTCAATAAAGCATGCCAATGTACACCATCAACCCTGCATTTTGACATATAAAGCTTAAAGAGACATTTTAAAAAAGAAAAAAAGCTTGACGAGTAAAATAGAAGAATGCTTTCTGTGCAATACTTCAATATTCAGGGCCTGGTGCTGTATTCTGGTTATGGCAGAGTGTGTTTGTACAGCTGAACACAGCTACAGCTAGCGTTGGGCTTTGCCTTTGAGGAATAACCATGTGAATAAAACACTTTATTATCAGATAAAGTGGCTAGGTACATTTGTTGCAATCTCTAGACAATCAGTGCAGACGCTAAGCTAGCTTGGAGCACACTTACCCATGAATATGCATCCATGTCGTTGGCATTGCATCCTGTTCCATACTTTGCATAACTACAACAACGGGAGCATTTCAGTAGTTTGGTCTGGTCAAGGTTGCAAGCCTACCCCAGCTAACACTAAATGAGAGGATACGCCACGGTACTCCCTGGACTGGTTGACGATCTGACGCAGGGCTGGCACAGAGAGACGGACAACCATTCGCACTCACATTCACACATATGGGCAATTTAGAATCACCAGTTAACTTAACACCAATTTTTACATGTCTTTGGATTGCGGATGGAAGCCAGAGTACCCGGAAAGAACCCAAGAAAACATGGGGGCCTTTCTCTAGACAAAAACAACACGGCCAGACGGTGAAGTCGAACTCAGGACCTTCCCAAAGCCTTAGAAATGGCTATGTGACCTTTCCCAGATTGATAGATGTCAATGACTTTGTTTCTCTTCTGTTGTTAAATGATCTGAAACATGTGAGGCAAACACTTTGTTGGTAACAATGGTCCGAGATGTCTAATTTTTCCCCCTCCAGTCTTCCTGCCACAGCCATCACTATGGTCCTCATCAGGCCCTCACAGGTGTCCTCTCTGGTGACCTCATCTTTGACCTTCAGCCTTTAACCCCTCACACCTGGCTGATTCCTTTGCATACTCTCTTTGATCTCTGACCCCAGACTGTCTATCATCAGTGGGGTCGCCTGCTAAAACCATCAACCAAAAAAGTGTAGCAGTTAGGCAGCGATGAAGTCTCAGCACAGCTACTCATAGATCAGAGAAACGCCCTCAAAACAACAACACACCCTAACATTTTTTGTTCTGTTCTATTTTCTCACATTGAGGCCTAATTCCTAAAACAATTTCAAAAGTTGTTATTTACATCTACAATACAGCAAATCATGTACACCTATTTATGCTGTGATAACAGTTTCTTTTTGTCCGGGTATAGAAAGAGCAACTCATAAAGCGTTAAGGAATGTCTGTTCCTTTCATATCACGTGAAGAACATAAACATGCATAAACACACTCATGGACGTTTACACATGCTGATATTCGTATATTCACTCGTGGATTAGAACCAGACGTACGCGTGTTTCTGCACATGAATAAAACAAGAGGAAGCAGTGTGCACGTGTAGTATGTTTATCATACATGCAGTTGCAAACTTGGTTCAGAGACATTACACAATGTTTTGCAAAGGGTTGTTGGTGGTCGGTGTTTTATCGATTCATCCTGTAGAACAGTTAATTTACCACAGACACAGACTTTTCAGTGTGAACTGGACATAGACTGTAACTAAAAGATGGCAGCTGAAGTACTTTAAATGTGTATTCTTCCTCATGGTCAGCAGGGGGTGAATCCTCTGGTTGCAAAAAAAGGAACTAGGCTTTAAGCCTTACTGAAAATCTTTTTTCAAATAATGGTGCATATTACTGTCGATCCCTGTGTTATCAGTCTCTACAGAAAATAGGTGTCATTGAGAAAAGCGCAGGTCCAACGTGCTCTATCAATAATGACTCATGATTAAGTTGAAACCTTTATGAGATTTAAGGAGACACTAATGATGAGAGTGTGTCGCTCCTAGCGGCACAGACGGACATTTGTGAAGAACCCCTTTGCTTTTAAATGCACTGGGTTAGCATTAGGCCGTTACAACCAAAACCATCACCTTTTCCTAACCAAGCAGTTTTTGTGCCAAAGCTTAACCAAGCCGTGAGTAACAATGAAAATAAGAGTTCATACATTATCACTATAAAACAGCATCATTTGCTAGCAACATGAATGCCCTCGGATATGTACGCATGCATGTCCATGACAGAAACTATACAAATGTTGAAAGCAGGTGTTTTAGTGCACCCTCAGGTGCAGTCAATTGAATACCTTTTCCCCCTATCGGCTGTTTACCTCTGATCTCTGCTGGGCAGCTACTGCGCTAAGAACACCAGCCCACAAAGTCTATATGTTTTGTGTCAGTACTGATAACAGATTGACAGAAATGTCCCCTGAGCTGCAGTGCTGGAAGTTAATTTTTAACAGGATTCAAAGAGGAAGTGGCAGATAACAAGGACTTTGTGATCTCCGTGTTCTGGATTCAAACCTCTGGGTGCTCTGAGGCTGAATGTTCCCGCTGTGCCCACCCGAGTTCAGAGAACACACTTGTTAGGTTGACTGGCAAATCTAAATGGACTGTAGTTACTAGAGCGTGTTTTTTCTCTGTTCTAGACATGAGGGCTAGCGACCTGTCCTGGGTGTCCTCTGATAGCTGGAATAGCTTCCAGCACCGTCTCTAAGTTAAGAAGCAGTTAAGAAAATGCATGAACTATGTCAAAAATGGATGCTGTTCAAAGAAAAACGATTCCATGACTTTCTTACACGAGTTTTAATAATTTCTTTTTACAAAACTGCAATTTATTGTCAAGTAAATCCTCTACACATCTGGATATTCCAGAAACTCGAACTAATGAAAAAACTTGCAGAAGCCTGGACGAGGTAGTCTAAATGAATCCATTAGTGACAACGTTCAACTCCAAAATGATTACCAGCAGCTGTAAAATTAAGTTTAATTTGACTTTCATCGCACTTTTTACTTTAAATACCCCTCAAAAAATGTGAGAACGCATCTGAATTGTCACTTAGTGCACCCGCATGTCACTATCACATATGACTAAGTGGAATTTAATAAGAGCAGAAGGGCTCACTGTATGTTCTGTGCGATTAACCACCAAAACTGTTCCAGGAATCTTATTTTCACTTCACAGCGATTCACTCAGTTTTATCATTCATGACGGACACGCTGTACTTTGGAGCGAGTTGGGGTAGCGAAGGAGCTCTGAATGATATCTGATCTCTTTGTGGGGGCATCCTTTTTCAAGCTGAGGAATCAAAGACCACCAATGTGTTACACCTCTAATGTGGTCAGAGGCAGGGGAAGGGGGGGGGTTGTGCAGATTGGCTCAGAGGCACACTTGAAATCTTGATCCTCTCCCACTGCGTCCATGCTGGCAGATGGGGGAGAGTAGAGCTCAACTCCCCCGATCGACTCCTGCACTTGCCACACACTGAGCTAGCACCGACAGCGTTTATCATTCTCTCTTCGCTGTCGATGGCCACTTTCCGCTTTCCCCTGCTCCCCCTCGCCGCTTTCCCCTTTTTGGCAGCGGGATTAAGTTTAATGGTATTGTGTGTGACAGATACGGAGTGAGGTTTGGCACTAATTTGAGGCAGACCACGCACGACCATTTTATGGTTTCTTTCCACCTCACTCTGTGACATGTGGTGGTGACACATTTGACAAAAACCATCCAAGGTGAAGGGCTGGGTGGGGCCCTCTGTGTGTGTGGGTTGAAAGTGAACTCACCCTGAACGGCACCTTCTTTTTTCGTCCCACCCAGCACCACAAATAATCCTGTTTCTCTACAAGCATCATTGGCTGATTTTAAAAACTGTGTGGTTTGCAGTCTGAGGGTGTTTATGCTGGTTTTATGGTCTCCTCTGCAGCGGTGACACCCCGGGGCCACCTACTTGCAGTAATCTCATAATTAGCTGAACGGGTTTGAAGGAACATGCCAAATATGTGTTACTTGTTGCTTTGAGGCCAGACAAACAGAGGTGTCAGCTGAGAGCAGAAAAGGTCCATTTTACTGAAAACTGGATGAATGAGCTGAATAATGCTCGACCGTGGTGGGTAGATGCATAATCAGTTTGGTGTGTGCTTTAAGGGGCGCTGTAGGGAGGCTAACTCATGACATAAACGTATTTAAAAAAGAATGAAAAGACTTTTTACCAGCTCATGCTCATCCATCAGACAGATGCAGCCTTAAAGCAGGATTTGTGTGTGTGAGTGTGTGTGTGTGTCTAGTCTAGTGAGCAGACCACCAGGCCTCTAGACACGGACCCCTCCTTTGAGCTTAATACAACTGATTGCACTCTGATCAGTCCTGGTAATAGTTAAGGCTTCAAAGACACAGCCTCTGAGGCTGCCAGCGGTTATTTCCAACCCCGGGATCTCAGTCCCAACCCTCGGTACTGTAAGCAACGACCAACACTAAAATAAAAATAAAAGTGTTAAGCTTTGGTCGGTAGCTATTCTTTCTTGCATTTCTCGTGTACTTTCATTTGCTTTAACCCCAGTGTTTCCCCGGCCTTGGCTTCCTCTCTCTTTGCATGTTTGTTAGTGCTTCCTGTCTCTGTTACATGTCTCGGTGTCAGTTATTTGTCTTTTGATTGTTCCCTCCTTTTCTTTGATAGATAATTTTCTGTTGATTGTCCCGTTTTTATTTGCACTTCCTGTCTTTGTCTCTTGCCTTTGTTTCTCTGATTGTCTCCGCTTGTGTCTGATTACTGTCACCTGTGCCTCATTCCCCACCTGTTTCTCATCCCTGATCAGTCCACTGTTTTCATGTTTTGTTTTAGGGGTTTTTTTTTTATCATCTGTCATGCTGCCCTCGTAGTTTGGGTCTTTACTCCAAAGAAAAGTTCAACATACCCAGGATATCTTTCTCTTATCTGGATTTTCCTTTCCTCATTGGCAGTCAGGCTAAACGGTCACACAAAGGTGGGGATCAGCTTGATAAATCAACACGGAGTTTTCCAATCTAGTTGCAAGTTCACTCACATGAAAGAGGTCGCGTCTACTGACAGCAGGGCAACCAATTTTACCAAAAAAAGATAAAGTTACAATATTAGAACAACATCATGAGCTTGGGCACACAGTACAGTCTGAAAACAATACAGCTGCCTCAGACCAATCAACAGCGTGTGTGGCATGTGCTCTGTGAATGTGTATGTGCTTTGTTCTGTAAGACTGGAAAAGAGCTACTGTATTAAAGTGTGGGCTGCACACAGGCACTCAAACACTTTGACTTTGGAGGTTTTTAGAACAATGACAAGCTGTACATCTGCTGTTGAAGGCAGTGGGATATGGACTGGAACAAGTCAGTAACTGGCCCCCAACCAGTGATCTGCTTTTTTTTTTTAACTTCTTTGCATTGTCACACCTCCGTGCCTCTTTTATGTCTCTTTTTTCGTCCATGCGCCTCTTTTTGTGTCCCACTCTGTATTTTGCGTCTCATACACAGGTGAGCTGTCACACCTCTTGCTCTCAGCACCTTACAATTACCCCCTCCACTCTTCAACACTCACATACACCTAAATGCCCCTTGGCATGCAAGATAGAAGATAACGCTGCTTTTCAAGCGCACAGACACTGAAAAACGAGAACACTTCTGAGGATAGCAGATGCTAATATGTAGTTCAGAGGTTAAAATAGAAACTGTGCTGGAAGAAAATGACCGAACTAAGTCAGCAAGTCTTTGTGGTGATGGCACATTTTGTTTTCTTTTCTCTGGCTGATCATCAGGATGGGTAAGAGTTTGGCTGTTGAAGAAAATTTGAATTTGTTGAACTTTTTGAAAAAAAAACATGTAGTTAAACCTGGCAAAAGTGAACATAATACCATTAGAATATTGTAAACGTCTTTTTAAAAAAAGTAGTGGTTGTGGGTCTTTCTTCCTGTACAGTGTGAACATCTTAAATTAATCCAGTTGCTCTGTGTCAGATCGTTTAATAGCCTGTTAACGTGGAGATTTAAGAGCAGCTACAAGTGCAGCTTACATGGTGACCCTGCAGGCAATTGAGTTTTAATATGGTTTTGCCTATTAAAGCAAATAATAAGGGAGAAATTGTGATTGTATCGAAGAGAAAGACTTTTTTGTTAAAGACTAGGGATGAGGAAAGTGTTTCATAAGTAGTTACAGTGTACAGATGCTTTAAATAGGCAGCAGTATGCTTGAAAGATCCAATAAAAAAATAAGCAGATGGGCATGGCTGAAGTAATGTGGAATCAAAGATGTAGAAAAAACTAAGCCACGTGGTTGAAAAGGAAAAAAAAAAATATGGTAAAAACATTGTAATGGGAATTAAAGCTTTTTTTGCTGATAGTTTAGGTCCAGGTGTATATGAAACTGTAGAAAGAACTGACAAACGTTACCGATTTGAAGTATTGGGGATTCATATACAAAGGAGTAGAAAAATCTAAATACAAGTAAAAGATATCATGAAGATTATGAGACAACATGGAATTTTCATACCTAAATTTAGTGAGTGAAGAAGTTGTTAAAGTGAAAGCTAAACTAACCATTGGTTTGTTTAAATAACAATTTCAATTCAGCACAAAGCAAAAAAACAAAAAAACTGAATCAATTACATTTAAAGTCATTGCATACATTTACAATTACATATATGGGTAGAAAGGGAGAGAGAGAGGGGGAAAAAAAGACAAATTTACCATCTATTCACCCACAGATAAAAAATAAAACAAAAGTGAACTCCCATCCAGTCACATTTTATTGTGTTGAGAGGTCATCCCTAGGTACTGAGGCTGTATTTATTTTTTTTACCTGTTGCTAATTTTTGGTAATGTTCATAAAACCTTCCTGTTGCATGCTAACCTACCTAGCTAGCCCTTATTTTTGTTGTCTGAAACGGATTAAAGTCCTTCTGCAAAGTGTTATTGCTCAGCAGACATCTTGGTGAAACCTTCAGGAAGTTATTTTGGGCTAATGAGGCAATTCTAAGTCTGTCTAAATGTGTGGAGGTTTTGCACACACGTGTCCATTAACCATGTGATGCTAATTTGAATGTCTGTCAATCATCATGATATCATGGTACAGTCAAGTGATTAAGAATATGCTGACTTCTCTACAAACACTAGCAAACTACTCTGAGGACCCTAAAACTGTGAGACCCTTGGCCTTCAAAATAAAAGTTGCACTATTTAAAACATATTGGCTGTGGCACTAAAGCACAACTTTTACTTTGAAGCCAAGCATTCTCCCATTTCTAGTTTTTGTTGCACTTTTTCAAGTTTTACTCACACTTGGTTAGTAGATAAGTTAGAGTAGATCTTAAGTAGATAGTAAGTGCATCTAATTAACCTAATTAAGAAGCTAATTAAGAATTTTGGTGATTTTTGGTGATAACCCTTAAGGTTATATTTCTGGTCAAGTGCAAAGTAATTAATTTTTTTTTGTTCAATTTCTGTTTTATTTATACAGCGCCAAATCACAGTTTCCTCTAGGCACTTTATGCTGTAAGGTAAGGACCCTACAATAATGTAGAGAAAACAAAGAAAACCCCAACAATCAGATGATCCTGTATGAGCAAGTACTTTGGCGACAGTGGGAAGGAAAAACTCCCTTTTAACAGAAAGAAATCTCTGCCATCTGCTGCAACCAGTTGGGGGTGAGGGGAGGAAGATGAGACAAAAGATACACTGCGAAGGAGAGCCACAGATTAATAATAACTAATGATTAAGTGAGTCAAAAAGGTGAGTGAAGAAGAACAAAGTAACAAAACAATAAAAATTTTCCTGGCTCTTTGCACTAAAACACTTGAATAAATATAACTCATGCTACTGTAACCCAAGAAAACAGTAAGCACACTTCTATCATACACTACACAGGTCCTGTAGATGCAATGTGTAGATGGACCACTCAAATGATGCTTAAATTAATCAAATTACTAATTTAGGGGATTAACCAAAAATGTTATCTTGCTTTTGTTTTTGCATTGTGTTGCTTGCTGCACATGCACATTGAGACATGTTCTGCAGTACCATCAGTCAACACTGGGAAATATCTGTATTAAGACTGAATGTCGACTCCGTTTCCAGCTTTCCGTGATTTATGTTCAGCCCTGCTTGTGATCTGATCTCAGAACTAATCTGGAATTTCTTTCCTTCAGTTACTTCCCTTCTTCCGTCTTCTCTTTTTTTTCTTGTCTCTGGGTGTTTATGAAACAGATTTCCCAAGAACATTCCTATTTTTATTGTTTGCAAAAGTGAAGGCATTTTCAGCTGAAGCAATTACTTCTTTGTGCCAATGTCCTTGTATGTCCATGAGTCGATCTCATGTTCAAATTCACACCCTATTTATTGTACAGTACATTATTTTTACCTTACAATGATTTCAGTATAAATAGGATAATCTATCTTACTTCAGCTCTTTCACATTTAAATATCGGTTTTTGTGTGTGGTTTGTCTAATATTATTACCTCTGTTTCACAACTGCTTCTGGGAAAACCATCAAAGGGCAAATAGTTGTAAAACTTTATTGGTGATTAATTGCACTGCCTACCTCCCAGGCATAAGAGGGGCTTTGTGCTAAAGCCCTGGAGGTCTGGTGATGATTAATAATCAGATAACCTCTTGTCCCAGCCTCCACATGCCAGTGGAGGATGAACCGGAGCAAACTCGGGGTCTCTGCAGCTATGGTCAGACGACTTCCTGTTGTTTTGGATGGAAGAATGTTAACGGCTTTTGTGAACGTAAGTCGGTCTGCAGTTCAGTAATACAACAGCCCCAATCATCCATCTCCAGAGGTCATTTACAAGCTCAGCAAAACACCAAACATGAGAAGATAGTTAAAGAAATGTGAGATATTATGACATATACGGTATAATAAGCTGTAACAACCTGAAAGACAGCATTGATCTTGAGACATATTTCTTATATTAATTAATATCAGAAAAATATATACGTCATATTTTGTATATTTACATTTAAAGCAGCATTATTCAATTTGCATCAAATGGCCGTATTGTAAAATGTATGCTGAGAATGAACTATTCCCCTTGGTTTGATGAGGTGCTTTAGTTTCTTTCAGCACATCATCTTGGTTTTATGGCTCTGTTAGTCTAGTCTTATTAGCTCTGTTTCAAGATGCAGCAGGAAAAGCTAAATAACTGAAAACAGTAGGTAGACATATACATTAGGTGATTAACATACAGTTAGGTCCAGTAAGTTTTGGATCACTATTCATTTGCACTTTGAACTGCAGCCCGGTCAGTTTTGCAGCATTTGGTTAAATCGAGAGAGTGTAGCTCTGTACACCTCACAATTCATTCTGATAATTTTATAAGCAGTCACATCACCAGCAAACACTAGTGAACCGCCTCATACATGCCTATGCCATAACATGGCCTCCACTATGTTTGACAGATGATGTGATATGCTTTGGCATGATGGTGTTTCTCTCTTTGTGTCATTCTGGTACAAGTTAATGTTGAAGTGAGGAGATTTCCCCCCCAGAACTTTGCAGGCTCTTTTAGATGTTTCCTGGGAAACTCTAATCTGGGCTTATTGTTCTTGAGTGTAACCATTGGTTTGCACCTTGTTGTGTATTTACATTCATGAAGGCACCTTTTGATTGAAGAACTCCTTGATAGCATTCTTGACTTGGTTAGATGTTGTGACTTTGTTTTTCTTAACCATTGAAATAATTGTACAATCAATCGCTTTAGCTTTCTTCTGTAATGTTTCAGGCCTTTTGTTGTTGCTGAGCTGGTCAGTGCTTTCATTCTTTGTAATGACCAGATTATTAATTGTGCCACTTTAATAGGTTGATTTTGGTTTTTCAGCCTAATCATGTCCTGCCTCTTTTGTACTGACATGTATTTGGACCTCATATTGACATTTCCAGTGAACAGTTAAATTAAGGTTAAATTAAGCAGATTAAAGATCTTTGACTGCTTCCCAGTGGAAGCAGTCAAAGATCTTTAATCTGCTTAATTTGTAATTAAATAATAAGGGTGCTTGGCCATGAAACTGCTCATCAGTCAATTGTCTTAACACTTTTGAGCCTCTAAAAATGGTGGACTGTGCATGTCTCTGTAATTCCTAAATAGTTAATGCAATGTGTTTGTGAAATGCCTTGAAAGTCGCCACTTCAATAACATCTTGATTGTTTGATTTAAAATTGTCTGCGGTGAGCCTAAGTATAGTTAATACATAAAGGAGGAATATAGCCACTGTGACATTACCCTTTGTTTTCCAGACCACTGTTTTGAAGACAGAAGAGATGATATTTGGATGAGAACTAATTTTATTAACTGTACTAATACACTGCGTGGCCAAAAAATAGTTGCTACCTGGATTTAACTAAGCAAATAGGTACCAGCCTCCTATTGGACAATTACTGCATGGGCGATTATCTTTCAGCTGGGAACAAGTTATTTAACCCCAACTGGTGCCATGAGTTGCTTCTCATGTCATAAACAACCACGTCGAAAGACACATCTCGTGGTCATGGAAAAGATGTTAGTGTGTTTGAGAAGGGTCAAATCATTGGCATGCATCAAGCAGAGGAAACATCTAAGGAGATTGCAGACACTACTAAAATTGGGTTAAGACCTGTCCAACGCAAAAAGTGGAAGGAGAGTGGGGACCCATCGTCTTTGAGGAAGAAATGTGGCCTGAATAAACCCTGAATGATCATGATCGGCGATCACTTAAACGTTTGGTGAAATCAAATGGAAGAAAAACAACAGTAGAACTCAGGGCTATGTTTAATAGTGAAAGTAAAAGCATTTCC
>VOQK01001310.1:0-16235 GCA_015052645.1 Benitochromis conjunctus | reverse complement strand
CTGAGAAGGTTCAATTTAAGCTCTGTAAAGAACTGCGATTAAACAAACCAGAAAATACTTGTTAGCAGATCCACCTGAAGAATAATTTTAATAAAAATTCAACAAATAATGAGTTATTATCATGGTAAAAGATTCCCGTTTCTACTGATATCAAAATCAACCTTTTTCCCAACAGCTATTTCGACATGAAGTACTAGGTAAAACACAGCTGTTATTTTCTGTTTTGGTTCAGAGCTTTAATTAATGTGATCGGTAACAGGAACAGCAGTCTGAGCTCCCTCTCCCCTGTTCTCAACCCAGCTGAGAGACGTAATCTTTCCAGCGTGCCTTGAGGCCTCCTCCCCATAGGACATGCTGGAAACACGTCACCTCTACCCAGGAGAAATCCTGATCAGATGCCTCACCTCATCTGGATATTTTCAATGCCATTCCCGAATGACAGTTCCTCGCCCTACCTCTAAGGTTGACCCGAAACACTATTCAGAGTAAGGCCATTTCCACTGCTCGTATCCATGATCTTACTTTTTCAGTCACTCCTGAAGGCATGGGAATATCAATCAACTAGTAAAGTGACAGTGTCTGCATTACTTGCAAACAATACATTTACACTTCTCCACTTGAGGCAGAAACTGATTCCCAACCCAAAGTGGGCTCTCCACCCTTTTCTAGCTGAGAACAATGACCACAGACTTGGGGGTGCTAATTCTCATCTCAGCCGCTTAACGCTTGCCTGCAAATGCCACAGTACAAACAGGACGTCATGGCTTAATGAAGCAAACAGAACCACATCATCAGCAAAAAAGACACAAGATCCCAAGACCACCAAATCCCACAACCTACCATAACATGCCAAAAAAGGATGCTGTGACAAAGGTTCTGTAAAATGTTCCTGATATTTTACAGCACTAAGGTTGAGCCTCACTTCAGTATGAGCTTTTGAGCTTGCAAGCAAAGCAGTTTCAACAGAGACAGACTGCCGACGTAATAGCTCATGACAGACTTTATGACTAATATGCCATACACGGCGTGCCTCCTGTTCCAGGACTACAGCACTGGCAGGAGCACAATGGATCTGGAGGTGATATCGCCATGAGTCACTCACACGCTCACATACACCTACATTTGGCTTGAGTTGGCAGCAGCTAAGCAGACTGGATTTTCATGTACTCGGCTCTTTAAAGGGTCTGACAATTAGTAACCTCCAATTTACAGAAGCAGAAGCTCTGACACCATCTAGGAAAGGAAAAACCTTGTTTTATTACTGGAGTGCTTAAGCACAGTTATAAGAACCATGCTGAGCAATACTGTGAAGTGAGGACAGGAAGAGTGACGTTCCCCCACAGTGATCTTTCTCTAAACTTGTAAAGAGAATGACGATTCACTTACAGATTATTTATTAGACCCATTATGTAAATTAGAAGAAAAAAAGTGTCAAGAGCCCCATCACATTTCAGAAGAGTACAAGGTGACGTGTTCATGCCTTAATTCTTGGCACTCTGCAGGGAATAAAGTAAATACATCACTGACAGTGCATGTGACACTTAACCCTAACCCTAACTCACAAACACATCTATAGATGGCCACAAACGCATGAAAACACCATACTAGAGGGGAAATTTTGATCTGACAACTTTAGAGGAAGTTTCAAAAGCAGACATATTTATCTACTGAAAATACACTTTACACTTACAGCTTCAATAAAACTTCTGTGAACTGCATAAGCCTGAATCACCACCAAAATGCTAACATTTTACACAATGTCAAGGTCACAATGAACGGTAGCATCCAGCTGACAGGATGAAGTACAGTAGTCACTGCAATCTCAAGCACATTTGGAATAAAGACAAGCCTGTACTTCAAGGTTGTAGCGAAATTAATTGGTGTTAAACACATTAACTGCTACACAAAACATTACTAGACATGTAACAACTATTCTACTGGAGTCGTTTTAAAACGCTAAGGCTACCGCAGACGAAAGCTAACAACAGGTTGCGAAAATGTAGCTAATGTAAAAGCTTACTTAACGAATGCTAACTGTCCACTTTAGCATGACACACAAAGTAAAACTACGCCTTCAAACTCCACTCACATCTCTCGGCTCTTGTTTGCTGTTGAACAGGTTGAATCGCTGGAATCGCGCTTTCATCCCATCCGCCATAAACTTGACAAAAACTAAATCGGAATGGTTACTGCTCCGTAACTCGTCCCTGCCAGCGCGAAGCGCTTCAATATCATTTCATTGGAAAGTTGATTTTTCTCCCTGAAGCCGAGGAGGATCCTGCTGTTCGCCGTTAGGTTCGCAAGCGTAAGATCATTCAGCTTCCGGTTAAACACTTTCGCAATAAAACAGTTACAGCGTTCAACGAGGAGATTCCTTATACTTTGAACGAGGTTTTTATTTTATTTTGAAAGCAAATCGGGATACTTCCGTTTCCCTCCACCAGTGACTGCGGCTGATTTGTCATAGCCAAATCCTTCTTCGCGTATTGAGAAAATGGACACAGTTCCTGTCCCGGAGCAGTCAAAGTTTCGGCGGCAGAAATTAGGGTGGATTTCACATTACCGTTACAAGAATGCAGATCTGTTATTTTCGTCGGCATGACGGACTATAAACAACATTTCCACTCAGGAATGCACAGCCTTTGGGGAGTGCCACTGAAAGAGAATTTGGGATGAAAATCACACTTGTGGCGCAAAGGTTTCTAGTCTTCATTGACGTCAAAGTCAACATTTGATACAGTTTTGTCACACCGAACAGCCAACATGTAGATGATATTGAAGTTTGTTAGAGCACCACACTGCATTTTAAACCAGTTACTTTTCACAGCGCATGCAAAACTGGACGGCTTGTACAATAATACAGTTATAGGATTCAATGAAAAGTAGTTATGAAAACCTCCCTATAAATATTTATCAGCTATTTTACACTTTCCCAGATAAGCATTTACTGTTGATGTGGATTAAAATTATTCTTCTGAAATTGCAAAATAACTGTCCCATAAAAACAAGATAAAACGCAAAGTTGCGTGCAATGAAAAGCTTACTCTTCTATTTATTATGCATAGCTTAGTCATCAATTTATATCCAAAGAAAGCAATGCATTTTATTCAGCAAAGTCTCTCACAAATTATTGTTCAGTATCACAAATGGTACTCTATCAGTGATTAAAACATAAACTTTGTGTATGTGAATGCTGCCTTTTCATTACCAAAGTAGCAAGAAATAAAATATTTTAAGTACAGTGGTGGTAATTCCTCAATTAGTAGACAAACAGTCTAGTACTGTAGTATCTATTCTTTAGTAACTAACATACATAAAAGGAAAAATAATAGGTTTAGTAACTGTGCCAATGAACACAAAGGCACTCAGAGAGCACATTCTCCTCCAAGGTCTTATTTTATGATTATTATTTTGATGCAAGTCATCTTGAGCTGCAACAAAATGTAATAATATCTCCCTTTGCTTCATCTCTCAAACAAGATACAAGAAACAAATTAAACCTGACAAACAAACCAAACCTTCATCTCTGCTCTCACGTCGCCAGAGGAATCACAGATTGCACAGGGACACCAGTTACAGTGAAGAGAAGCTGGCTTGCAAAACGTAAATTTACAGCTGAAATCACGCGAAAGCACAGCAACAAATACAAAGTCATGCAAACAGATTTTCACACTGAAACACTGATTTTAACACACCTCTGTGGTGACACCCAGTGGTTACTTTTCCCCCCTTTCTTTTTTACTAGTTCAGCAGTAGGGGGAAGCCCCGCCGACCTCCTGAGATCGTTTCTCTCCCTCGATACAGAATAGGAAGTTCATGTTTCTTGCTGCGGTGCTTAAATTTAGCACTGGTGATTCTTTTTCCCATAATGTCTCATTTTAACCACAAAAGGTCCCGTGTCTCTGCAAACATGCATGCACATTTACAAAACACACAAAGAAAACTGCAAAGCACAGTGGCACCTGTAACAGAGTGTTAATCCTGAAATAGTACTGACAACCATCTAAAAACACACTTACCTTAAATGTCTAAAACACTAACTGGTCTAAAAAAGTGCAAATGTATATTCAACTGCACTGTTAAGCAACTGTGCAGTTTGCTTAACAAACTTAACAAACATGGCACAACATGGAGCAGGGAGCTGCATTTCCTGTCCAGAGGCAGTTAAATTATAACCGTGTAACCAGCCAAGAGGAACCACTAATGCAGCAACAAGAACAAATCCTTCATGGTGATATATTCTTTGTCCCCTGCAGTGAACAGGAACTCTTTAAGCTGATTTTTCTGACTATGCTTAAAGATAAAATTCAGATATTATTTCTTATTCAAAAATGTAACTTGGCATGGTTCTCATAAAGAAAGCCAGAAAGCCATGAACCGACCCTGATCTGGCATGTTCAGGTGCACATTTCATATCACAACAGTCCAAACTGAAACGCCCCATTTCAGAAATGTGTGAAACTGCTGTTACTGCACTCTCACCTTCTCCACTTGAAAGTGACAATAACCACAGATGCAAAGCGCGATGTTGTGTGTGTGTGTGTGTGTGCGTGTGTGTGGCTGACACAGTTCAGACAGCAGGTTGAACAGTGAACAGAGACTCTTGACAACTGTGTAATTTCTGAGTCAATCCACGCCTGATGCAGAGATACTGATTCACAGCACCATCAGACTATGAGATGCTTTTGATGAAACACAAATTGTGACTGGGCATGCTCCTCTCATACCTGTCTGATTTTCTCAAATCTTTTAACACGTTTACATTATAATTTCCACAGTATATACAGCTCTTGCCTATCCTCACAGTTGAAAACAAAACACAAGTTTGGATGCCCTTATCAGGATTTGTGCCGAGGCTTATAAATCCAGGTCTCATTCCCATTAAATGTATTGCACCTAATTTAGATGAGATTAGATTAATTGCTGTCCTCAAATCTCCCTCTCCCGTATTCTCCCCATTTCCTCTCCTCTGTCCTATTTTCAGTGTGCTGACATTCATGTGTTCTGAGGCCTCTCTCTTCCCCTGGCTGTCTGTGCCTTGTTCCAGATGATCTGGATCCTCCACAAGATTCAGAAACCTATCTTGTCTCATTCCCGCCCAACTATCCCAGCTGTCATAGGGCGAGAGGCAGGGTGAAATCTGTCATGTAAGGTTATGTAAATCAAATGAACTTGACTCAAAATCTGATGATTTTTGTGCTTTTGGTGGTGAGGGGGTCATTCTAGGTTGTTGTAAAGTATGCACTTTTATTCTGGTTAAGAAGAAAAGACTGTATTATCTCGCTATTTAAAGCCCCGCCGCACTGCGTAGACGTGCCACTTATAATTAGAATGTATGCAACTGTGAGAGAAGCCTGAGCAACAGGTGGTCAGCCTGACATCATCATGGTCACATGTTTGAAAAGTTAGCGAAAACAACAAGCGCTCACTCTGCTGCAAACATAACATCATAACAGGATCTGTGCGACAGGAAGTGATCTCCATGGTAACGTTGTTTCACATCCTGCACGCTTGATGTAAAGTATGCTAATTTTCTCTTGATCAACAAAACAGACAGACGTATTCAGTCACGTGTGCAGCCGCTGTGTAGATGCTGAAGTACTGCTCATTTTCACGTGCGCATTTAAGACGAATGTGCACTTAGTGATATTTGCAGTACCCCACACAGTATATGATGGCTGTAGGCATATCTGAGCTCCAACATGTGCACATGTGACATTTTGCATTCTGACTTCTCTGACTCATCACGTTTCACATCGAGCACCCTTCATTGTCTCCATCTTCCTAATCTGGCCAACTCTTTTAAGTCTCTGGCACGTTGGGCATGGCATGCTATTGAATGTCTCGGGCCTGATCTAACACCAGCTGCAAGTTCGCTGTGAACACACACGGCCTTTTGGCCATGCACGTCATGTGGAGGAAAGGTAAAAGGACTAGAGGTCAGGGGTGTGTTGGTCCTCAGTGTGTCACTGTTAGTGGATCAAATGCACGTCTGTGTTTGCTTGTGTTGGTGAATGGAATAAAAGCACAGAGCATGTGAGCTGCAAGCGAGCTGAAGCCAGATCCAGTTTCTCTCTGTGGGTTGTCATAATAAATACTGATGCGGTCACACCGAATGCTCAGGCAGCTTTTTGTCATTCGTACAAAGATAAGGAAGAGGTCGTCACACGGCTAGTAATCCCCCGTTCTCGTGTCATTCTCATCTGTACCTTGTTGCTCTAGATTATCTGACATGCTGTGTTTCCATATACTTTTACTAGCTGAGCTTGTGTTGATATGTTTGTGCTTGATATATGTTGTTGCTTGTTGTGAGAGAACTCCCTTTGACTTTATTGGGCTTCTAATTTGGCTCATGTGCATTTATTTACCATAGCTCTGAAGCTGTGCTGTGATATATTGTGAAACATGTTATTTTTTTTAAACTTTGCATACATGTGTAGGTTATTTCTACAGCCTCATAGGCTCTACCCGAATGTTGATTGAAGCACACTTATACATACCTTGGTTCTGTACTGGCACTGGAAGACATAGCAGGCACAAGTCGGTGTGCCTCTCACCAGGAAGCCAAAGCTACTGGGCTCCTGGCTGTTGTGAATTAGCTTGGTCACATGGTGAGGAAGGCATTCAAACAGAACTGTGTGTCTCAGAGGGTCCCACACAAGTCTCTCTCCCAGCGTAGATACACATCGTACCCTTGATGCTGACACACACAGAAAAACTGTCTGACTGCGTGCAGTAGGACCCAGCTGTCTACCTCCAGACCCCCCAGCTTGCACCCCACCACTTTGCTCCCTCTCACCGGGCTGGGATCTGCTGATTTCAGCCACCACCCAGGGTAGCATGGGCATGGTGGTCAGATGGTGGACTTCCCGAAAACCAATCATGGTCAGTTTGTATCGTACCTCATCCTCCTCTCCCTCCACCTCCATCTTTGCCCCCCATGATGCAGTCCTCTCTCTCCCGAGCTTCTGAAGACACTGTGTGGCAGAGGTCAGATGTGAGAGTGTAGGACATGAGCGATGGTTTGGAGTTAGATTATGACAGGGTTTGTCAGAGCTCCCTGGCCTAAGAGCTTCACTCCTTCTTGGCTTCACTTCAAAGTAGAGACCCTCCATGATGACTGTGACCTGAGGCAGCTGCTTGCCTCCACTTCACCTACAAAATATCAGTTAGAGATCAGAGCCAGTAAACAGCTGAAAGGACAGCCGCAGGCATTTGCAATCTAGCTTCATCTTATGAAATTTCAAATGAACACAAATGTGCTACACAAACGTTTACTTTGCAAATTAGAACTTAATCTTGTAGTTCGATGTTTGCTCTACTTTGCTTTTAGTGTAGAATGAGGCCAGTTTCCCCAGGATACTATGAATCACCTGATTTGTGTGTGTGTGTGTGTGTGTGGTACTCAGTGGTACATTCTCAAGGACACACAAACAAATGAAGGTAATCCTTCGAATATCATATTTGACCGGTCAGGTGTCACAAAGGGAAAAGAGACCCCCTCGCCTCCAGCTAATCCCACAGCTCTACATACTGCGCAAACACATGTGAGCGTTTAAGTTTTTCATTTAAAATCAGTGAGAAATGACACAATAACGCCAGAACATCAATACCAGGACACGAGCACAAGGTTAATGAAGATAAACTGATAATGCACATCATGTAAACAAAACGATCAGTCCCGAAAAAGTAAGTCAAACGTTTTCATACCTGCCTTATAAATACATCATTAACTTCATCAGCGGTGCTACATTCAAGATCTGTCTACCGCTCGAGAGCATCACGCGGAAGTGAAAGCTGTATTTTATATACAAGGAGCGGACGGCAAACAACTGATCTTTACGGGGTTTTGGTCATTTTACGCACGTAGCCGTTTATTTTTACGCACGGGGGTTGAGCGGGCAGCAAACCGCGCACAAATAGTGTTTACGACGAGATTCCCAAATCGCCCAACGTCCCGTTTTAATCAGTTTAACATTTTCATCTTCTCCACCTTCCTTACCTGTCCCGGTCACTCCTGTCTGTCGTGGTTAGCGGCAGAACCACCACCGAGACAAATGTTATAGTGTAGGAGTAACTGCACACAAACAGAGGCACGAGAGAGAGCCCTTTACACAGCTCGAGCCGTCTTCAGCTTGAGTTAAATATAGATGACAGTCCAAATCCTACCTCCCTCCTCGCCTCTGTACTCAGATGGGGCATGACAAGTGCATGCCGAGTGCGCGCGCTGCCGAAGGATGCAGGGGCGACAACTGTGCGCGTCGTGGAAATCACTAAACAGATCGATAGTGTGCAACCTCGTTTTTTGTTACTTCACGTTTATCTCCACATGCACTGTTAGAAATCTTAATTTAGTAAAGTTGTGTTTTTCAGCATGAAGAATACCGGAAACGGGCACATTATTTGCACTCCATAAAATGAATTTATACTGAAAATAAGCTTTTTAAAAAAAACCTAAAAAAAAAAAACCTCTGAGACTTCTAACAATTAATTATACAGTATGAAGGAACGAGGAGTCGGTGTCTCCACTTGGCGGTGCTATAAACTTTTAAGTTTGGTACACATTGGCAGCTATGCGTTGATTTTATTTGACTGTTTTTTTAATAAATTTAAAACTGAGGTATTACACAACTAAAGTTTAAAGTGTAAGTCACAGTTAAAATCTACAATGACCGTTTCAGCAGTTCTCGTTTACACTCTCCTCTAATTCTTGACATTAGCAGCAAAGCAGATGATGCTGAAGCAGAGTGTGGAATGCATGTCATCAAAAACAGGAAATACAGACAGCATAACAGTGTGAAAACAGGAATGGATGTGGGTGTAAGATGGTTGGACTTGTGTGCTTTAAGATCTCCGGCATTGAGGTAAACTGAATTTTAAAAAACAAAAACATGAAGCTGTGAAACATTATGACTATTGAAAACATAACAACACATGACCCTTGAGATCATTTTAAAATGACTAATGAGGAGTCAACAACATGATATCTCTACTGGTCCAAATTGTAAAAGAGCAATGTGGTTAACTCGTCACCAACATGTTTATGAATCGATGTGAAGCCAGAATTAAAAAGAATCTCGTCTGGAGAATTAAGACAACATGTGGCATGCTGGTCAGAGAGGCACAGCTTGTCCTGCTTCTTGTTATAGACCCATCGGTGCTACTGTGGCTTTGGCTGCAACTTATTCTTCTCTGGCTCGAAAAAGTTTTCAATGATGGCATCAACCAAGTCATCCAGTTCCTTCTTCAGGTGCGGCACATCACTGTGAGAGAGACGACAAAGAGAAAACATGACATTTATGAGGGATTACTAGAGTTGCACTGTTCAGTTATGACATTTCGAATGGTGTAATTAGTGTATTTTCAGAAAAAATAAAGCAACTATTTATTCCTACAAAAAAAAAAAAAAAGGTTTTTGTCAATCATTAAATTCCTTCAGGGTTTGGGCTGATGTCAGACAAAAGAAGACGTGTAAAGCCATTCTGCAGGCTGTAGAAAATTTTAATAGTTCTATAGTATCCTTATACTAGGCTTTGTCTCTAAAGTAACCTACCTGTTACCAGGAGCAGCACACAGTTCAGTGTAGTATTTGATTTTTGGTTCTGTGCCACTGGTCCTCATGGTGGCCACACCCCCGTTAGAGAAGGTAAAGGTGATCATCTGACTGGAGCTGGAGGTGGGAAGAACCTGAGAGAGGAGAGGAAGGAGTGTTAGATGGACAGAGGTGGGAGACACATCGAAATATATAAAAACTGGAAAGACAAGCAAAATTAAAAACACAAATCTTCTGCAGTTTCCAACTAACAACTGCTTTAAAAGAAAACTCTTACAATTATAATGTGTAATTAAGAGGTTTGTTGTGCTCTCAGTGTATAAATTACAGGTGTGAAGTTTGTGCCCTCACAGCTTTTTTATCGGGTTGGTTGCTATCGTAGCCGGTGGTCAGGTCTCGCACAGCGTCGATGGCAAAACGACCACACTCGGTGGGATACGAGTCTTTCGTGCCACCATAGCTGCGCAGGCGCTCGAACAGACTGCGGATCACTGCCTGGTCATGGCAGATAAAGTAAGAGTTCTTGCTGATGTGGTAGCCATACCTGATGATAAAAAAAATAATCAGAGACAGACTTAGAGCCTGCAGTTTCAGGTTATTCAAAGTTCAAGGTGAACTGTATGCAAGTGCGTGCATCTTACTCTTCATAGATTGTAGTGAGCTGCTGAGAAAGGCTGTTTTTTTCAGTCGCCAGGAAGGAAACCATCTCTCCTGCTATGGCTGCAGCGCTCACTCCATCCTTGTCCAATACAGAGGGACTACACATATACCCTGCAACGCACACACGCACACTTCACTCTTAGTCTGTATAAACCTCCAGCTGCTGTAGTCAGCTGCCACTTCTTTTAGTAACCAGTACAACCAAAGGCATGAGATTCCAATTATAGTATCATAATCTTATTATATGGGAATGCTGGAAACTATGCTGTTATGTTGTATGTGTGTGTTGGACGTACTAACAATCGCATTAACCCCAAACAACTTTTATTTTTAACCCAGCCTTTGTGTTTGACCGTCAGCACGGCTTAAACCTTTTAATAATCAAGACTGAGATCACAGTCACGTGAATCTGATGTTTTTACACGTTTAATTTTGATGACTCATGTTTTCATTAACCAAATTACAGAGATTGCGCAACGTTGTGGGATTAGATTGACTTGTAAAGAGCAAGTGGTTTTTCCCACAGAAATATTGCAGTATCAGTACATGCAAGTATACTTCAGGACGGCACAAAGAAAGTGAAGCATTTATATTGACAGTAACGATACAACCCTTGGTCTCAGTTCTCAGTGGTGTTTAGTTCAGGGGACTGTGAGAGCTCTGCTTTGCACCTCTTGAATTAGTCCACTGTGAAGTCTGAGGGGAGTTTGTGATACTTTTGTCAGAGATGAAATGGTGTGACCTTTGCTCCCAGAATTATTTGCTGATGTTAAACTGGATCTATTGTTCCCTCTCCCACTGACATGCTTTCAAGCTTTGCCAGTGGATACAACTACAGCCAAACAGCTCAGCCACTTCCACAAAGGTCATATTTGTTTAGTTCTCAGTGCACTAAACCATCACTCTGAATCTCCATGCTGGTGACTCATTCTGAAGGTCTTTTGCAGTTAAATGGGGGTTGTCCTTCATCTTCTTAGCAAACCTACAAGCAGTTCTCCCTTTTTTGGTCTTACAGATCTCAACTCAACATCTGTTAACTGCCACTTCTTGATTAAACTATGAGGCGAGGAACCAGCTAAGTTGACTTTCATAGTAACAGGTAGCTGCTTAGAGAAGCTATGGCTGCTAACAGCTGCCACAGCAGAAGAACTTTGTGGATCAAGAAGGTGTCTGAAGCGGAAAGGCCCCAAAGACGTTAAAAGTTAACTTCATGTCCTTCAGAGATCAGCTCATGTTCTTCTCACTTAACCGTTCATAGTAGAAATATCCGACATGGTGTAACTTTTGCATGTCACTGTGCACTTTAAATCTATAATTTAGTTCATCAACAGGTTTGGCATAAGCAAAGTAACTATACATTTTCAGTCTCATTACTGCCATCGCTTTAAGGCTATTTTTTTTTTATCATCAAGCAAGTTTTTGAAAGGTTTAGTTTAGATTTAGGGTGAGTTTAAACTTTAGATCTTGTGAGCTGGCAAAAACTCAAACAGAAAACTGTTTTTGTCATCAACTGATCCCACACAGATTTATGTTACTTGAATACTTTTAGGCAGTTAAAATGAACAGCTTGTGACGCTGTGGAGATCATTATGTGCATTAACCACAAAGCATGAATCAGGACTGGCCTCAGGTTCAAAACATTCATTTGTGTGTGTGTGTGTGTGTGTGTGTGTTAATACCTATGGCCTCTTCAAAGGCAAACAGCACGGTCTTGCCCTGGTCCAAAAGGTCTCTGGCTCTGTTACCCATCCACTTGAACCCTGTTAGTGTTTCCTGTCCAAACATTATGTAAGAAATTTCATTAACAGTAACCACAGAGAATGTTTTGAAACATTCAATCTGAAACACGTGCGGTGGTGAAACCTAAAACAGTATTATTAAATAGTCTCATAGCACAGTTTTGTCTCAGTTTCTCTTAAATATGATTACTAGCAGGAATTCCACACAAGCATCTTCTTACAGAACCTTTTGATGCATGGGGAAATGTAACTGATCTGATCTTTTCCTAAAAACAACTTTGTTACCTCAAAGTGGAAGCCCTCCTTCAGAGCAATGGCGCGCAGTATTTTGGATGAGACGGTGCTCGACAGCATGTAGAGGTTTTTCACAGCAGCAGCGTCAGAGTTTTGCTCCCTCCAGCAGCGAAATATCCACCAGCCAAGCAGCGCTCCCAGCTCATTACCACTGAACACACGCCACTGTCTACTAACACAGACACAGGTTATGGAAGTGTAGGCAAGATAACATACTTTATGCAGATGGTCACGATCAATGCTTAAAGGTATATAGAGGTTTTAGAGCAGCACATGCTCTTATCTAGACATGTTTTCCAGGGAAGGCCTTGCATATTTTAGCAGATCATTCAGCAGCTTCAAGATGAAATCATCATCATGAAAAAAGACGACCCAGAACTGAGCAGCTAGAGGTCCCGAGTAGCTCTAAAATGTGTGGGTCACCTTAATTTTTATTCACTCAACCCTAATAAACCTGCCCAGTGAGTCTTTGCCAAACTCCGCTGCAAACACTATTAAAGCTCCATCTGCACACAAACACACCTCTCCTGCTTCTCAGCAATGGCCAGTCGATCTGCATCAGGGTCATTCGCCAGCACCACAGAGGCCCCCTCCTTCTCCGCCAGTGCAAATGACAACGTCTGCAAAAACAACCAAACATTGTTACACCATCAACCAAACCCAGTCATCAACTACAGGCAGCTGTATATGTTTTAGGCCAGAGAAACATTTGTTGTAGTTTTGCCTCTGTACACCACCACAGCGGATTTGAATCAAAGAATCCCGATATGATTGAAGAGTTTTCCCCTTGAATTTAAGGAATTTAACAAATGCACTGAATGAACTGTTTAGAAATTACAGCCATTTGTAGACATAGACACTTTACTGACAAGGAGGCAGAAAAAAAAGATCTGGAGTTAATCTGGAGGATTACATTTCCATTTTGGTCTGTTTACTGGAAATCTCAACATGAGGAAAAATAAGTGGATGATTACAAAATGATTTCCTTGGTTAAAAACTACAACTTCAAAAAATGTCAAGAATACTCTCAAAGAGGAAGACAAAGAGAAATGATGATGATTTTATCTCAAATCCACTGTGATCGTGAACATTAAAACTGTGTCTCTGTCCAAAACCTTACAGACACAACTGAACATATGATTGGATGGGACAAATGCTGACTACACACCAGGACTCCCTCTCCTTCTTCAGGATTAGGGTATTTAACGGTGGGAAATTCGGGGTCTGGATCTTTCTGTTCCTCCACTGCGTACGGAGGACGAAGATCAAAAGCCTCGAATGCTGACTGGACGAACGCGTGACCAACACCGTGCACAGACGTATGCACAATTTTCACCTCTGAGTTTTTGTTTATTTCCCTGCAAAAATAAGTCAAAACATGATTAATGAATTAATGTACTTGTATGGCCTACACGGCAGCTTACGCATTTGAAACATTACACCATAGAATCGCCCACACTAGCATGTTTTAAATGGTACATGCTCCTCAGCGAGTTGTTTATCTATGCAGCACCTGTGATGGCAGTGTTTCTGGATGGCTTTGAAGTATTCTGTGTTAATATCCTGATAGGGGTCTTTGAGTAAAGTGCTCGTCAGGGCCTCGTCCGTGTTCCACGACTCAGGCCAAGGCTCCAGATTTTCCACAATGGCTTTAGATATACCTTTGTCATGAGGAGGCACAATCTGGGCACCGTTCTCCCAGTACACCTAGGACAAAACCAGAAAAAGAAACATGGCAGAAATTTATGGGAAAGAAATGAAAGTGGAATTTTGTTATGTTTAAATTAACAGAGATCACTAATAAAACTATCAGTAAGCGACTGATGCATTTAAGGAAGAAAGACAATGATGACATCTTACCTTGTAGCCATTGTCTTGTTTGGGGTTGTGAGAGGCAGTCACCATGACACCAGCGCATAGACCCAGGTGGGAAACTGTGAAAGGCTACAATGACAATGAGAGAAAGACAATAGTACCTCATATATGATCAATATTTTAGGCACACCATGCAGAAGCAAAAAAACAAAGGTTAAGAAATACAAAGAAAGCTTAATTGAAAATGTTAATAATGAAACAATGTTATAGTTGGTTACCGTCAGGGAATGGATTCATTTCTACTGACAGCCAAACGGTTAAGATGTTTTCTGATTAATGGAGGTAATTAACCGCGATCAAGTAGCACTTAAGGAAAATGTCTATCTCATTTTTTTTGTTACTTTAGGAGAACATCAGCAGCTCAATTACATTTTCCCTCATTTTCCTTTTTGTCGGATGACTCACAACAAAAGCTGTGCTACACACACACTTTCTTTACCACAAAACTGTAGTGAATGTCTTCTTGCAGCAAAGCACAAACCAACGCACGCACGCACGATAAAATCAGGATGACAAAGTGAGAATGAGGAATATACACTTTTATGAAATTCTGGGGCTATGCTTAAAAAAAGTATTAAAATAAAAAACATAAGCAGCATAAAACTGATGTGACCGAACAGATAAACATCACTGCCATCAGCCAATGACATTTTAAAGCTGATGGGCTGACATCGGTAGAAGAAGGCAGATATCGGCCAATACTAATATCTGGTTGATATATCGATGAATCCCTACTGAGAAACAGCCTAAACCACCGTTGTCTGTTTACATGCCGGCCTTTGAGCAAATCCTGCAGAGGTTTGGTCTAGATTTTCACTAAAGCTGAATGATTGTGGATCTTTCCTCTGGTCTGTAAGTAGGCTCATACCCCAGGCTGATCTTTGAATCTGACATCTTTTGATTCACAGTGTCTAAAATTTCATGGAGTCCCGTTTCATCCAGCTTAGACAGACACCTAAAATCCACTCATTCCTATCTCAGTAAGACTTAAAAAGGTCATGCTTTTATTTCTTCCAGTCTTGACTACTGTAATGCACATTACACCAGCGTAAGCCATCGTGACATAAACAGGCTACTATTAAATGAAAATGCAGCTGCTGGGCTTCTAACGCGTAGCTAAAGGAGAGACCACACTACAGCAGCCTTTGCAGCTCTTCACTGACGACTTTATAGCTTTACAAGTGACTGAAACATTTTATTGCTCGTTTCTTAAGCCATACAGAATTCGCTGACTGAAGATCTGAGGAGGGCAGTCTTTAAAATCTTCTCTTAATAGTAATTTTTATTCGCTGGCTTTTTATAACCACTTGTTCTATGTATTTTTTTATTTTTTTACATGTTGGACTAGCACTTTATGTCTTGGCTTTGAAATGTGCTATATATAAAACAAGATAAACATTACATGCTGTTCTCACTATTACACAAGGAAAATAAGTAATGAGCAAAAAATGAATAAGTGGCTACATAGATATATTGAATAATCACCTAGAAATACAAATAAGACCTTTTAAGTTTGTGGTATTGATGTCTAAAGACTAAATTTCTAATCGCAGATCCTCTTTCTTTAAACTGAACATAATCTGGTGACTGCTACATGTGTTATGCAACATGCTGTACATGTACGTGCACGGAAGGGAAGTGAGAGGGGTTTTAAAATGGAATTTGCCCTGAAGCGTCTGCCCCACTGTCATCCACCTCACTAGCAAAATGACAAACAAAATAACTTAAGAGGAAAGCACCTTTCACAAATGTGAAAATGAAATGATCAACTCAAAGCCAAACATCGTGGAGACCGGTTTCTTTTTTTGTAACATGTTCCAATTCATGTGCACGCTCTCGTTTTTGACCTGCTCACTTGCAACATAACCACAAGTAATAACATTTGCTTTTATTTTTTTGACTGTGTTGAATACGTGTCGCAACATCAAAAGAAAAGAAAAAAAATCCCAAGTGATGAAAGTACAGGAAACCAAGTGATTACCACAAAGGGCGTGGGGGTGATGTCAGAGAAGAGGTGGACAGGGACTCCTCGGCTGATGAATACAGCTGCAGCCAAGCTGGCGAAACGCTTGCTGCTGCCCCCGCTGGAAGGGTGGGCGCGAGCGTCGTACCCA
>VOQK01001307.1:0-16267 GCA_015052645.1 Benitochromis conjunctus | reverse complement strand
AGTAGCTGCAAAACAAAAAAACAAGCAAAAAGCAAGCAAAGAATAGTTAAAAAAAAAAAAAAGCATGGCTTTATGTTCTGCTTTTCCATTTGTGTTTCAGTGTTTCACAGCCTCGACTACTTCCTACCTGAAGGGACTTGCAGTATTGCGGGAGGATACAGAAGTGCTTGTTTTTTGATGGCATGAAGACAGAAAAGCAGAAAATGTTATGTTCATACCACACACTTATAATATAACCATATGTATGTATCTATATCTATATATATATCTACATATATATATATAGGAAGGCAATATATAGGAAGGAGAGAACGCGTGAGAGAGCGAGCACAAATGTGGTTTCTTTCTCTCTCATCTGTTTGAATTTATGACCAAAACACAATGTTTCCAGTGCATTAAGTAAGTCTAAGGCCAATTAATAAAATCAGCTGCAGTGCAACAAATCCACTGCAATGTCCTTGAGACCAGTCATAAACTACTGACTGCAGCGCCAGAAATAAATTTCTGATCATACGACCAGAAGTAAACAGCTGACTACACAACTGGAAACAAACAAGCACCAAAGAGACCAGAAATAACTGACTGACGCATGGAGCTGGAACTAAACTGGTGATCACAGGAGAGTAGATAGATGACCAATTATCAAACGGTGAACAGGCAAAGCTCCAAGGGTTTGACATTCGTGAACTACATGCGAACCAGCCCCCATCCAGGCATACCCCTGAACAAGGCAGTGCCCTTTTGCTGTCTCTTAAAAGACTTGGTCTCTGTGAATTTGCCGTCTGTGCTGACTGTTCCTGAGGAGATGGGTCAGTTCCTCCCAAAGGTTACATTTTGTCACTGCAGGGACGAGGATGAGGGATTCATGGAGATAGCGGTCAGCTTGCTATCATTGTATGGCAGGGTTGTATGTGGGGAATGTGGAGAATGATGGAGTAATTTAGGATCTGAATAGGTGAAAATGCATGTTTCACATGCTTTAACTGGCAGAGTTACTTTTTACCTAATATAGAAAAGGCATTTATATTTGTCCTTATGTTCTTCAGGAGTAAAACAAATACACTCCGATAAGTAATATACATTTTGCTAGTATTTATTATTGATCAGCTCTGAAAGAGCATCTCAGCACAGATACTGTCAGTCAATAACAGCTGGACCGACTAAAAGGTTCAGAAACCATAAAATCCAAAGCCTCATGGACATTCTGCCCAATCCAAAATAATGATAATATTTGGACTGTTTAAATAGCCACTTTCACTCTCATCATTGAATTACGAACAAACTCAGCAGTGTTTAAACAGTGCAGTATGTTACTTATGAGGCTTGTAAGAACTCACAAATTAATTTGGCAATAAAACCCCTGGTGAAATAATAGGTTGCTGCAACCAAACAACGTTAAGCCTCACACAGAGAAAATATGGCGTTAGGATAATGAGCCAATCAATTATTGGGATCTGCTCAAGTTGACAGTTGGCTCTCACCAAACTCAGCCCACTGCCTGATAATGTCACTGAGTGTTTCTGTTTTGCACAAGATTCTGCCATCAATTAAACCAAAATACCCCGAGAGAGAAGAAGGCACAAAAAAAGCAGAGAGGAACTACAACATCTCCCCGCTAGAAGAAAGTGAACCACAACCAATTATTCTATCACCTAGAGGCCTCTGTAAAAGGTTGACAGATTGTATGAGGAAGGTGATTAGTTTTAAGTGTCAGATGATTGGGCTGTGAACTCTGCACTTAAAGAACTGTTACAAGGACTAATGTTAAAAAAAGCTAATAATTCTTTGAAAAACTCCCTAACAAGCTTTCTCTTACTTTTTAGTTAAACATAATGAAACACTTGAAATGTTGAAACAGCCTCCGCTGTCAAATACCTAGAAACCTTACACTGTGCGCTCAACGCACCACTGGCAATATTAAAAAGACGACTTTAGAAGTGAGAACTTGTGCTGTACTTTTATTTTGATGATGACTGTAATATTATGTCATGCCATTTGATGTTACTGAAGGTTTACTCGCATGCTGTGGATTACCAGGAAAGATTCTGCAAATTAGACTTAATATTTAATTACAAATCATGCGTATAAAAATATAATAGACCAAGACTACCTTCCAACAACAGACTATAATGTCCTCGGGCATTACAATGTTCTACACATAGCTCCTCTTTAACATTTCATTGGCTGTAAGAGTCTTCTTTGAATATGTCATGTTATTTTACTTGCTGGTAATTCTCGAATCCGAGGGGAATACACTCCGAGGAATAAATGCACTCTGCAACCTATTTGTGTTTCTTTCTTTTTCCAACAATGAGCAACCTTTCTTGTGACTCTATAGCATTGTATATGCATTAATATTTATATGTGCGTGTGTCATTATCCGTTATCTACTTTATGCACATGTTCCCTGCCCTCATTTAACCCTTGCTTTGTTAAAAAAAAATATTATTACAAGCCTTTTACAGTCAATTTAAATGTACTTTCTATTCCAATGTGTACCTGTTTTGAACTGTGACATCAGTCTCAAAAATGTTTTTTCCTGTAATTGCACTTGACAAACAACCCAATGGCCCAAGTAACTGTTTATTGACTCGTCTCTCTACAGAGCGGTGCAGCTTCTCACGGTGCAGTGCCACTGTAGTTGTTTGAGACACATAAGGTGCTGGCTTTGCACCCATCCCTACCCGAGTGCCACAGTGTGTAAATGCAATGATCAATTTCAAATTTCTTGAGAGCTGCAGGGAATGCCAATGGTTACACAAACTAATCCATAACCAGAGAATCCAAACTTATTTGCCTGCAGCATTTTCACTGGGCAGTATCAGCTACTGTTTGTTCCCTGTGTGCTCACATATTCGATGTCCCTCTGGCAGCAAAAGCTAAAAAAAGCCTCATAAAAAGATGAAGAAAATTGGTGTTTGTATTTGAAAGCATGTGCAGTGTGTACTCTAGTGTGCCTGCCTACTCCAGATTAGTTCAGTTACATAAGACGTGTTATTGATACCCCATTAGGGTTTTTGGATAGTTTTCATGTGTTCACATGAAATAAAAATATAAGCTGTTAATACAATGCAATCAATTTTCTAGGCATATATGGACGTAATAGGTTTTGGTGGCTTTCTAACAGGATATAAAAAAAAATCAAGTGGGTACGTGGGAAAGGAAAAAAAAAGAGAATTTCCCTGCGTCCTCTGATCTTGTTAATGAGAAAGAGGGGAAGGCATCTGAAAACATATATGTATTTGCTAATGTGTTTTTGGATAATGTGAACTGTGTTAATTCTATTTGGACCTGTAGCAGTGGCTTATTAGATTATTGCATAAATGTCATGTTTATCAGGTTTAGAGATGTAAATGGGAAGAATTAAATATATCCTTTAAGTCTACAAAGAGTTAGTGAACGAGCGCTCCCTGGCTAACAGAGAGCTTGTGTAGAGTTTGGAACAGAATTTGTGGCTGATTTAAATCCGATACTGATTGCGACTGGCCCGCGTGCCTTTGAGTGTGTGGGTGGTTTATATTAATCTAAGTGAATATTTGGTACTACAGTCATCCCAGAAAGTATTTGGACAATGAAATTGTGTTTGATACTTTGGCTCCATTCTCTTTCTACTTCAAATGTTCAACTAGACGATGCTAATGAGGTTAGTAGGTTTTTCATTTTTGAGTATCTTCAGTTTCAAATTAATATTCAATGAAGCACTCATTCTTTACTTTTTTATTTTATTGTTAGAGTCCTTATCTACCTAGAGAGACACAAGTGGCTCTCTATAAACAAGGGTCTTGTTATGAACAGGGGCCAGAAGCACTGAAGCGCCGCTCACCAGTTCAACCCAACAGCCAACTGCACTCCTCTCTGCCCTGCCAAGCTACACCGCAACCAGCTGGTGGCAATCTTCAATTACAACACCTGAACCGCATTAACTCGTCAGCCCCGACCCTGAACGCCAGCAGGTGCTCGAGGGAGAATCGCAGGGGCTCACTGTTACCTGTGGACAAGTCTCAGTTCATGTCACAGGAAAGGAGAGTTGTTTTATTCATTCGGTGCCGTTAACGATGTGGAAATTCGAGATTTGCAGTGGAAAATGGAGCTCTAGCCTTCCAGCTCTGAATGATGCATGCGCCGAATATACCGTAATTGATGATGTTTTAATGTGCCAATAAAGTCATAAGCCATTCATGTAATAGGAATTCCTAGCTTCGGGGAAAATAATAATTCAGATACGATGCAATTCTCATTAATGTAACAGATGCCACCCTATGTTTATGTGTTTCACCCTGTTGGTGAAACATTGTTAAAATGCTTTGCCTTAAAAATATGATTTTAATATTTCAGTACAAGTATTTACACTGGTTAAGATATCCAATGTCTAACAAATGTACTGATGCTGCTAAAAAAAGGTTTTGATTGTGTAGTTTTTATACACAGCTTGCACTTTTGGTATCAGCGATGTTTTCTATCTATTTATATAACAAAAAGCTCATTAGGAAGTTATAATTTTAGTTTCTTTTATCATATTTAGTTTAGATGATGAAATGATGAGCAGATTGTCCCTCCTGCAAGTTATAGTCCCATTAGAATTCTTTGAAAGGCAACACACTTGGGAAGGATACAAGATGTTTGCTTTACAGTAATTGCACAGGAAGTGGACCAATTATCTGATTTCATGTGTACTTTTCTTTTTTTCCTTTTTTTTAATGAAACGATACCCTTCTTAAAAGTGAACCCTCTATCATTCAACCTCTCAGCCATTACAAATATTCTTTATAAAGCAAGTCATTATCACAAATGAAAATTAATCTCACTTAGAGAATCTTAACATGTCTTCCATCTCGGTGGCAGAAAAACCTCATCTTTTGAATTAATAGAAAAGAAAACCCTCAAGCACCGGCTCTGTTTAGACGAGTACTTGTTCAGGTGAAAAAATGTCCTTTATTTATTTTCAATATTTCAACCAGGGAACTTTAGAAATTACACAACTTTGAGGACTGTTTAAGTGGATTATATTTTGACTGGCAGTGAGTAAATGTATCCTCTGTGCTACGATATCTCCATGTCTATAGCTAGAGTTGGTGAGACGCTTCAAAGAGCAACAAAAGTGTTGAAAAAATTGTCTTGAAGACGGATGTATTGTGGTTCATTGTGCTGAAATAGCACTGAAATCAACTGCTTTAATTCTCCTTGGCATAGATTTAACACGCTGGCTCAAAGATTTTGGTCCATGCTGACATGATAACGTCACACGCTTGGTGCAAATTTGTCAATTTAACAAACCAGTTTGACATCTGGTGATTGCGGGGAACCAGTTTGAGAGCTGGTGACTGTGGGGGCTATTTATACAGTGAACACATTGCCATGTTTAAGGAACCACTTTGAAATGTGGTGAGCTTTGTGACTTGGTACGTTGCTGGGCGTGTTGTGGTCATAAACACATGGACATGGCATTCAAACAATGTTCAGTTGGTACTGAGGGCTGCAACGCATGCCAACAAAATATCCCCCACACCATCAACACCAACAGTCTGCACCATTTATACAAGGTAGGATGGATCCATTCTTTCTTTTTAGTTAAGCCAAATTCTTCTCCTCCCATCCAAATTTTGCAGCAGAATTCAAAACTCATAACAGGAAACGTTGCGATGAGTTTTGATTGTCCAGTTGTGCAATTTTGTTGAGCCATGTGAATTGAAGCCTTTCCTGTTCTTAGCTGGCAGGAGTGGCACTGTACTGTATGCTGTAGCCCATCTCTTTCAAGATTTGATGCATTGTGTGTTCAGAGAAAGCCTTCAGCATTTCTTGGCTGTAACAGGTGATTTTAGCTACTGTTGCCTTCCTATCAGCTGTCTGGCCATTCTCCTCTGACCTCTGGCATCAACAAAAGCCATTTCTGCCCATAGAGCTGCAACTCACTGCATATTTTCTGACCAATCTCTATAAACCCCAAGAGATTTTCATTTGGGAAAAATCACAGTAGAGCAGCAGTGTCTGAAGCACTCAGCTCTGAAATCAACAACTATACAACATTCATATTCTCTTAAATCACCTTCTCTCCCCAATCTGATGCTCAGTTTGAACTTCGGCAGGTTGTCTTGACCATGTCTAGATTACACGTGACGGAGTGATTAATTCTTTACATTAACAGGCAAGTTGAAAAGGTGTACTTAATGAAGTGCATGGTGAGGGTGTAATATTTTTTTTCTCTGTTTTTAGTACATGTGAGGAGCTGATGGGCAAGGTTATATTAATGATGATGTTGTACAAGAAACATACCAAGTGCACTTCTCCAGAGTACTTTTTCACTTAAAGCAAATGTCCCGTGATGATGATTCACTCTAATTTACTTCATCAATTTTAATGCAATAATAACCTGCTCAGTTAGTAAAAATGCTGGGAAGTAATATAAATTGGAGAGTTTGATCAGACTAAAAGACTTCATTAAGGACCGTCATTAATTCCACCTATATTTCAGTTATCAATCATTTATATAGCAATCGCCTTGAATGGATGAGCAAAAAACTGCTCTGTGTTTCTCCCTGTACTTGAAATAGACGTGCACACACACTGATGCAGATTTGCATTGATCATTCAGGCATTTTCTCCTCTTGTGAAATAACCGTGGCAATGTCTAGAACATTGTTTTGTCTATTTGAGCTAGAGCAAGAAAAGGAAAAACATCACTAGTTACAAGGCGGTGTCTGATCCATATTACATTTGTATTCACCGTACTAAAAAAGACAGATTTTTGAAGTCACTCAATGGTATAGCAAGCATAGCGTAGACTTTTAGAAGCATAGCTCCCAGGTGCATGGTTTATTATATGGAAAGCAGATGTAGCTTGGAAAAAAAACACACACACGGAAAAAAACATTGCTATTTGAAAGTATTTAATTGGAGACTGCATTTCAAGACAGCCAGCCCTGCCGCTGGTTTTATTCTAATTGCCAGCAGCTACGCACTTAATGAAGCGAGTGGTGAAGAGTGTGGGTAAAAGAGTGAGAGTGACCAGGTTTCCAAGGCAACAGCAGCGGTAGCTGAGTAGTGTTTTCATCTTGAGGAAAAGGCTACAGGAGAGCAGTGTTTCCCGGCGGTGCTTCCTGCAGCTCCATAATGAATATCTATACAGTAATAGATATATTTGTGGAAATGTTGCAGAGTTGAAAGATGCATGCAAGCCTTTAGAGTAAGGCCTTTACAATCCACCAGAGAAACAATTTTCCTCCAAACTTCAGGATTAGACTTGAGTAGGCCACTTCCCAAGTACATTATAGCGTACAAGCTTTAAAGTAACTGCACTGGGCCAAAGCCTTGAAAGCCTTCTGTCTCATGATTTGAACAAAGAAATGGTCTAGTCATTTTTTTTGCCCTGCTTATCTTACTGCTATATAGATCTACAAATTCTTATGTATCCCAAAACAATTACAGATGTACACAATGGTTCACGATAGCAGTTCAAGTATCAGATTTTCCTTTTCTACTTTTTTTTTTCTTTTTCTTTTGCACTCCAGCCTAAGCTCATATAAAAGTTTGGTTATTTTAAAATATCATTTATGAAGAAATTGCTCTCTCTTCCTTTTTGCCAATGGTCCGCATCCATGTGTGCCATGTGTTCCAAGTAGGACACACTATGCCCAGCAGGAAAACAGAGAGATAGGCAGAGCGTAGCCGATAAGTTGCATTAGCCTAACGGTCAGTAATGGATGAAATAAAGCAAAAACTTGCTAAAGGGAATATCTCAAAATCCCCAGTGATTCAGGGATGGCTTTTTCACTGTTTGAATAATATGACCTTGTAATAGCCATAATTACGGCTGTATGAAGAACTGTCAAGATTTTGAGGAGTAGACACTTTTAAACAAGCCAGTGTGAGCAATAAGGCAATAATCAGCTTTATGTGAACTAAAACAATATCAAATCTGATTCACAATGTCATTAAGCTTCATAAAATCTCTCATTTAAACTAAACCTATGAGAGAATTTAGTCGCACTTGCAGTATATAAAAATACAGTTTACACAACCCTATTAAAAGCATTCTGTCGTCAAATATTTTTTTATTTCATAGAAAAGCTGGTAACATTATGCAAAACACCCATGAGTTTGTATGTATGTTTAAATTAGAGAAGAATATGTATCATAATACGCTGAAATCTTTACATTTCACAAGTAAACTACATGCTCCCTAACTTGTGGCCAAACATTACTAACTCGTGCCCTGTCAATAACTCAAACAAGTCTTCTGCCAAATAAATAATTCTTATTAATGGTCATGGCTCAAATTCTTAAGTTTTCTTATAAGTTCCAAGCTTGGTATTCACACTTTTTATCCCACAAACAAGCTCAGATGTTACCACAGGTAAGGCCAGGCTGCTGGACTGTTAAGGGAATCTGATCTGTATAACTGAATTATAAGTCAGGCTGCTCATGAGATATGTATGGAGTTATTGATTCAATTTAACATCTCCAATTTATCATCTTCCTAGCCCCATCTTCATATGATTGTCAATTACCACATGGTCTCAGGTCTCTCCCGTCCAATTCTAGTTGACTTCCCTGAATAGAAAAACACTTCCATGAGTCAAAAAGCTGATAATAACCATAATACTGAGACAGCACATCCCTCAAGTAGGAGGGTCTCCAGTAGAACATAGACACATTAATAATTGATAGATAGATAGAAAGCCAGCATCGCCAGACAATTCTAAGAAGCTCAGTTCCTGCCACAGGAGAAATTTCCAGAAGCAAATAGGTCTTAAAGGTGGCAGTTATGTCATCTTTCACTACAACAGTGAAGGGAATGGCGAGCGGGTTTAATAGAGTAATAAATTATAAAATGGAACCCTTACCCTGAGTCAAAATTCAGTGGAGAATGGGAATGTTGTAATACCTGAGTAACAATTGAACCTGTGCTATTGAGATCAAAAACATCTGTGAAAGGTAAAGGGGGCAAAAAGACACACCGAGGTATGGATAGTCTGTTTGGATGAAGTAGTTCTTAGCTTATTAGTCTTTCAAACACCATGATACAGTTGGTACATGCCTCATCAAAATGCTCATTTTTTTCCATCTCTATCGCAGCAGTCCCTGTTCAGCTTTAAGGTTAGATGCTATTGATAATATTGGCTTTCTCTCACTCCCTGGGAAGCTGAAGGCTAAAATTAGCAGCAAGTTGACCATGGCATCAGAGCTGATAAACTCAGCAAAGTTACTCATGCAAGGTCTTCTTTGCAAGAACAGTATAAGAAGAGAATGTTGGAGTAAACAAATGCACATCATAAAGCTCTTGCAAGAAAATACGAAATAAAAACGAGATGGGTGCAAGCTTTAGGTCACGTCGGATTTGTGTGGGCTTTCTGCTTAATTCTGCATTTGTGTGAAGAAAGCAACTGGCCCACGAGGCACCACATATGCCCTGACACTTTGTCAGCAAGATATTCTTTTATCAATATTGCATTGTGTTGAAGGGGCTCTGATGCGACTGCAGAATTGTCCACCACAACAAATGGTGTATGTCAAAACATTCTGTTAGGAGCTGCATGAATAGATATGCAATGTTGCTCAGAGTTTCCTCCAACTGTGGTGGTTCTTAAGACACCTTAAGACATGCCTTAAGATAAGGTCTTGTAAAATCACAAACATGAATCCCTCTCTTGCCATTAAATAAAAGGCTGTTAGATCTTTGCTGTCTTTGAGCTGTACCTTGTTAAAGCAGAACTCATACTTCATTCCAACATCCCTTGGAGTTTTCTCGAGTCCAGTATGATTTACTTTTCACTTTTAATCCTCCATCTTTGAGAAAAACTTACAATTATGCCTTGCACTTTCCAGAGCATGTAAGATGTCAAGGTCTCTATTAGACTTTATTTTGTGGTTCAAGTCAGGCCTTTTCCCCCTCCAGTGTGCATTGTTCTCAACAACGCACATATACCTCTGCCTCGATTTTTGCTAAACACTACTAGCAAGCTCCACAGGAGCAAAAAGGTTGAATGTACACTATACCCAAGAACATACGGTACACTGCATTCTCAAGAGACATGGACTTGTGATGGCCTGTAATGGTATGTGTAAATGAGTTTTCAAGCCTTTAAGGCCCTTGCACAGTGTGTGCACATAGTGTGAATATTTTGAGAGCTTCCACATCTTGACATGGATATATCTTTCCACTTAAAGGCAAAAAGGTGAAAACAGAAGGGAGCAAAAGAGCGTTACGCTTCCCTTCCTCGTAATTAGCCATTCAGTGCATCTAAAGTATTATTCTCATTGTACCGGCTACATGATATGTTGCTTTTTTTATTAGATCATAGCATCACATTCACATGGGTAGATCTAATGTCAACGTGAATATGAAATTTTACTTGAAAAATAAATATTTAGGAATGACAACGGTGATCCTTAACACATCCAATTAAATGTGATTTTGTGAAATCATTTTATACTCAGTGTTCTCTTTTTTTTGTTTTTTAGCACAGTTCACTGAGATAATCTGTGAAAAGCAAGAGTACAGTTATTCACTTAGCCATGTTAAATGATCTGTTTTTGCATACTGGGGTGGGATACTTGTTTGCCAATATCCTCAGCCTCCTTCCCTCCCTACGCTGTGTACTGGAAAAGAGCTTAAAAGTGATGGTCATATCTGAGCTCTCAGAGGGGCAACACAGATTCTGTTGAGGCTGTAGAACAGTGGACCAGCTTTTTACTTTCTAACAAATGATCAAGGGGGCTGGAAGTCTGCCAGTCCAATTTACTTTGGATTGGTTTGCAGACTAAAAGAGGGCTTATGCCTGGGTTACCCGAGGGATTCTATAGCTCTTAAGGAGTAAGGGATGTTAAAACCACTTCTGCCAGCTGTTATATTTGCATTTTAGACATGTCACACCTTTCCAGGATAGGTGGCAAACTTTGCCGTGGCTGCAACTTGTCTCGACTCTAATGGTGTAGTTTTTCCAGACGTGATTTCAACACACAGCTTGAGAAAAGCCAGGCGATCACAGGTCTGCTTTGCACGTTCCAGTGTTCTTCTGCGCCTCTTTGAGGACCTCCAGCGCTGATTGGAATGATTTTGAGCTGAGTGTAATACATCTACAATTGAAAGCCACTGTTCTGCTCTGCCAAAGGATAGCACTCTCCCTTCTAGTAAAGGGGAATCCTATAACATAAAGTATCAAACATTTCTTAAAATACTTGGTCTCTGGGGAAATGACAGCAAGAAAGGATAATGAGACACTGAGACTTGGGTGCTGTACTGTGCCTTACTGGTGAAGAGGAAATGTAGAGGTAGTTGTGCCACAAGGCAAAGGTCTTGATTTATCATTCGGTCTCCCATCATGCTGCGTAAATGCAGTGAGTAGCCATTTGAGGGAGGTTCACCTGATATGAGTGCCCCTCACAGAAGTCTGTCAAGAATAGCTAGCTGGGCAAAGGCTGACTTAGTACTTGCTGAAGCTAGCAGCTGTTCTGGGTTTGGATGGCGATCCCCCAGGAGGATTTGGGAGAAGTTGCTGAAGACTGACATTCTTGGGCATCTGTCTCCCCTTTGGTACCTAAAATGCACTAAGTAGTTTGAAGAACCGATTCAGAGGGTGCAGTATTATAGCCTCAGAGAGCTGTTGGCATTACTATGAACTATTTGGAGCGTTTCACTGTCTCATCTTTAGGGCAGTCTCTTGTCATTCTATATCATCCAACCCCTCTGTTGGGGGGTTCAGTGATTTTGTAGGATGTGGGCTTTCTTTTTATTCAGGTGAAGAAAAAAAGCTGAAAAATGACTAAACATACAAAACAGGCATATTTTGCTGTGCTGTTAGACACAATACTTGACCTTAGACAGCTCTTTGTTAACATTATTGTTGTTACCACATAATTAACTAAAATGTATCAGATCAACGATTGTGTGAACGCAACACACACTGTAGCTACTCATAAAGCAAAATAAAAATAGGACAGCATATTTTTTAAAATATCTATTCTCTCTGACTTTAAGCAAAGGCATATAAATATCTTACAGTCACATGCATATTAAAAACACAGCAGCAACCTTGTTATCCTTGCACTAAATGTGTAGCAACAAGCAATTTGAATGAATGTTCCCTGCTAAGTGCATGACTGGGACTGTGTACTTCTGGCACATTGTTTTTCTAGTTGAAGTAGTGAACACAGGTCCTGGGACTTTCCTACTTCAACCTCCAGAATGCTTCCCTCTCAACATTCAGGGCTTTCTGACTCAGAAACAAGGCGCCTGGTCCCGCATGACACGAATACTAGTTCTTCTTAATGAGTCCAGGTCCTGGAGTGAGATGCATTTTACTCACTGTATCTCTAAGACTGCAAAACCTTTTACAAAAACCAAAAAAAACCAAAACACTAACATCCAAACACTTGCTTAGCTATCGGAAGTGATGAATAATGACAAACAAAGAAAACACTGACAGTGTTCATTTTTCCCTGAAGTGATTTTATTACAAAGTTCATGAGGACTTACAGTATTACAAGAGAATTTGTCAACATGCTGAAACAGAACAAAGCAGAACACAGGATTTAACAAACTGGTAAGATAAGACAATCCACTGTTCACGATAAACATAAAAACTGATTAAGTCCTCAGGAGGTGGGAGCCGGTGAATGACTACAGTGCAGGCATAGAACGGCCACATTCACACTGACTCAGCAAAGGTCAATCCAACCAAGGCAAGATGTGCACATCTCAAGAAAACATGTTACAATTTTTATATGCCATCGGCTTTTCTCAGTACTTTTAGAAAGCTTCACTTGTATGTACATAAAACTGTACAAAAACATGGCATCACAAGCATTTTATCCTATATAAATATACCAACAATTAGGATAACAACTAGATTCTCTCTTGCAAAGACGTATTTTCAAGGCAATTGTCTTTGTTCTAGATGAACAGTGAAAAAATGAAATGTTCAGATAATTTCAGTTTGTTTGGGAGAGGGCCTTCTGAATATGAACCAGCACTGACATTTCAGAAAGTTAAAAGTAAAGAAAAAAGAGTAAACAGTATCTACCAATTATCTTTGGAATTCATGCTAAAATCGTTGCCTGCCTGACAGCAGGCACAGCGTTGTGGAGATCTATGTACACTACACCACCAACAGACTTCTTTATTTTTTTCACACAACCAGTTTGCTAAGAGTCTTTGATCGGTAAGAAAAAAAAAAAAAATCTCTTGCCAATTTCAGAACGGTAATTTGTCCATCTGTCCACAGAAATGATCACCATACAATACACACTACAGATAGGCAAAAGATACTCAAGTGAATTCAACATTAAATCAATGTTAAGTACAAATTAAACATTATTCAACATAGTTTCGAGTGTATTTAGGTGCTCCGTGATGTCCTCTTACTTGGATCAAGGAGAACTGTTCTGTGTTTGAGAAAGAAGTAACCACAGTTCATTCAGCATGAGTTCAAAAGAAAGGTCAAACCTGGTGATGTATTGTTCCAGAAGTGAGTAGCAGGAGGTCATTATTGGCTGGAGCAAGAGAGTCCAACTTATCAAGAGAGTGGGAAAAGAAACCCAGGCTTGTTTTTGTTTTGGACTTAAATCAAACTCTCGCCATCCATTTGGATCAGCAACCGACAGTTCTGACACATCTGCTAAAAGCCTATTTATTTCATATATCTTTTTTTTTTTTGTGATCAAAGACACAAATCAAAACATATATTCCAAATTTACATCGTGATACATAGGCTGGAGCTGAATCTAAATCCAGTCAAAGCATTTAGACAGATCGAGTTTTGACTGAAGCTATGTGACACTGATTTTATCCCTCATTGGTATCTTTCTCACTTGTTATCAATTCCAGGTCAGTGATCTTACCCGCTGTTTTCAGTTCATGAAGCAGCTAGCCACAGCTATGAGAGGGGAGCTCGGGAGAGCCGTGGGGGTTTAATCACAGTGTATCATGGCTGTTGTTTGAATTTTACGTAAGTCGCTAAATGGCTTTGAAAACAGCATAATGTGCTTTCTCCCCCTCAAGGCAGGATAATCGCCCACCTTATTTAATCATGGCCATGTCCAGTAATTTCCATATGTTTTCGGTTTAATTATTCTAAACGTGGCTTTCAATGGCGGCGTGATGAGGTAAGTGCTGATAAAAAATACCCCCTTTAACTGATTGTAGCTCTGTGGGTGGATTTGCATTATCTGGTGGGTGCCGTGTCCTGGGGTATGCTCACACAAGCCCCAGCTCAGGACTTATTACTCACCCTAATTAGGAAATGTCCATTCCAGGCTCTTCCGCCCTTATTCAGAGACACAGTCTTACTGTGGAAATACTATACAGAGGTGAAAGGTATCTACAAATCTAATCAAATCAATGTTTAAATCAAAGACAACGACTAGCTCTTCGATGTTGTAAGGCAGGCTAGTGGAGTCATCATTAACATCCAATTACTGACTAATACATGGTGTCCTTCAGACACACAGTATCCTTCAGATTCACTTGGAAAATCTTTGTGAAGATAAATGAAGCCCATGGGCATGCCCTGTTTTTATTCTCTGTTCAATAGCCAGAGGAGGATAAATGCCTAATAACTTATTAAGCATGTTGTCCTCAATACAAGGAAATATATAATTAACAGGCAGTTGCAGCAAAATCGAGCCTTACTCCTACCGTCTATGTTTAAGCTCAACGGCTCACTGTATTTGCAGGTATTTATTTACTGAAATGAATCAAATATTTATTTCGGCTATTATTGTTGGAATCGTTCATGTCAGACCCACATTGTTAAATCCCTCATTTCAGTGTGTATTGAATTCACGTCTGAAGAAGCATGTGTCCAGTGAGAGCTGATAATTAACATTGAAAATAGCACATACCACCTATCTAGTTCACATCATATTCACGCTCAATAAGTGCTCTGTCTCTCTAGTGTCTCTCAACACTCAAGTGCCCTTTCCTGTAAATAATTCCTTAGGCCTTCATTAGATCAACACAGTTCTCCTAGGCCGTGAGGGGAAAGGAGTATGAGTTTTAGAAAAAATGGACTGTGAATTACACAGAGAGCCCATCTGATTGTCACAACAGAGAAGAGCTTTCTCGACCGATACACTGGTATACTGTCATCAGCAGAGTAAAAAGCCAATCAGAACGTGTCTCGTGAGTACTCTGCGTTTGGTCATTGTGACTCTGGGGTACTGTGGCCAAGTCAACCGTTTTCATGATGAACGATAGGTCACAGTGCTGCGAGTCAGTGGGACATAATGTCAGTTTAAATGCTGCCACACAGCTCTCTCCACCAAGTGGAAGAGCTCTACAGGGAGCAGAGGTAAAGGCCATTCTACTATGATTAGGGGTCGAAGGGGGTGTGTGTGTGTGTGTGTGTGTGATTGTGTGAAGCGGATAAATGCCTTCCACAATATTGAGCTCCACTCCGGGAGATGGTTTTTAATCAAGTTTAAACAGCAGCATAAAGAAAAGCTTAAATATGCTAAAACTCTGAGGCATTTTTTTTTTCAGCTTATGCCAGACAAAAATATATGTAGAACACACCATTCAAATGTATTTACAGCACTGTACATTAAGATAGACCATTTTATTTGATTGTTAGTCAAACGTGTTAAGCCTTTCGATATGGCCCGACTGGCTGTCTATTAAATTAGATGTAGCAATGGCACAAGAGCACTGATCACAACTTTCAGATTCAAGAGATCACTTCACAGAATGGGACTTTGCTAACTACAATAATGATCAGTTTCAAGCTGCGTTTCCTATTCATCTGACTGAATTGTATCCCATCAAGATTTCCAATAAATAAATGAGTGAGTGCATCAATTAACTTTGTGGAGTCACTCATAAATATGCTAATAAATTAATATTTTAAGGAGAAAATGAGAAAAGCAGTGATCGAATGTGTCACAGCCTATTGTTAACTTCAGATTGGGCATTGGCTTTAATGTGCGGACAGCCTGTTTCTCCTTCTCGAGGGGGTGTGTATTTTCTTTAATTGTGTATTGATCAGATGAATATGTTCCTCACAGGTAAATTTCTCTTTTTGGAGTGTGAGCAGAAGGAGAGGTGGGTGGAAACTCAGAGGCTACGCTCAGGGGCATCTCCTCTAAGGGGCAGTCCTGATTGGCATCATGACCACTGCTGGAATAGGCACTGCGGGAGGGCGGGAGGCGCGGCCGATGCTCCTCACCACCCAGCCTGGCGTTCCCATTAGCCAGGCGTCCCAGGCTCCCTCTCTCCTGGTAAGGCACGAAGGTGGAGAGTTTCGGGGGGTTCCTGGTCTTGCGTACAGGGGAG
>VOQK01001305.1:33463-53897 GCA_015052645.1 Benitochromis conjunctus | reverse complement strand
GGTGTTGTACAAGTGTGAGACTTGTATAACCCCAGTATCAAGTGTGTGGTCAAAATTGCTGTCTTTGTGTGTGTGTGTGTGTGTGTGTGTGTGTGCGTGTGTGTGTGTGTGTGTGTGTGTGCGTGTGTTATCTTTTTTGCCACTTGAAGGAGGCAGACATGATGAAAACTAACTTATATTTAGAAACAAATGTTAAATTAAATCACAGTTGTGTATAATAATAGGAAAGAAAGTAGATAACTAAGATCTCGCACTTAATTCATCACCAGTCCCTGCAGATCTGATTTGTCTCACTGGGAAAAGGCCTCATATTCGTACTGATAGTGGTACAAAGTGAGAGTTCGTTTGTATATTAAGAACCAACTCTTTCATTTGTCGATATTTTCCAGGTTGCAGATACAAATCATTTAACTTAAAAGTCTATATGGAGTGTATTGGTTTCTCAAATGAAGCTCTCACCTTAACTCAGTTAGTTGTACACACTAATAAGGTAATAGTGAACAAATTAATTAAAATGCTGCTATTTTAAGGCAGCAAGGACACTTGATTTATTATGTTAAAATAAAAGGAACCATCGTTATGCTAATACACAATGAAAATTATAACTGTTAACATGTTAATCGCTACGACTATCAGTATTTTTATCATTGTGTGCATGTTCAGTAGCTCAAATTTAGCCTCACAGAGGTGCTAGCCTTCCAAAACCTCCATCTGTAACCCATTTTGTGGAAAAAAACCAACCTTTCTGACACCCTAACTCTGTGATTATATGCCTGAGACATGTCCTTGTTACTTTTAAAGTTCACAGAGTTGCAGATATTACATAGCATGTCAATTCTTTGTTATCTAATGTTGTTCTAAGAGTCGATGGTCCACATCTGTTTCGTGGCTTTTGATTCTTTTTTTTGGTTGTTCAAAAATCGAAATGCAGCAATAATATTTGCTTAAACAAGGAACACAGTCACGATTACCAGCTAGAGTGCGGTGTTACGGTTGAATGAATGTAAATATTTACCATAAGTTGTGCAATGTTCGCACGCATGTGTCCCATGTTTTACCCGATGTGTAAACAGGGAATTCGGTTAGCATAATCAAACGACCTTGGGCTTCAAAGCCTTTGTTTAAGGATAGCTGTTAGCTTGTCAAGAATTTTATTTAATTGATAATTTGATAATTTCTCTACAACATGGCGTCTCTTATTCAGTTAAGACAAGGAACATAAAAAGCTTGAGTACAGGTTGTGTTTGACAGGCGTGTAATATGATGGCATCTTCCTTTGGCATGCTGATACTGGCTTCAGGTAATAATCCCTGACGGATAATATTTGAATGTCAAGCAAGAAATGTGCTTTGTTGTCAGCGTTTAACTGATTTTCAGTATCACCAGTTATCACACCCGAAGGCTTTTAGCCAAACTTCACCGTGCACTTGATATTCAACATTTCTCTCAGCATTAGAGAAAGGGTTCGTTTGTTTTTTAGCAGACTGAAACTAGTTCGTCAAACAATCATCAATTACTTTTGAACACATTAACCTTCACACAGCACTGTTTGTTGAACTGATGTTTTTATTGTGAATAGGAAATTGATATCGATTCACAGGTGAGATGCATTTGGAAATGTACCATTATGCTGCGGTATCAGATTGATGATACGAACTACTGTTCTGTATTCAGCTGCTCCTCTAGTCGATGGCCAGCTTGGTAAGATGTATGTATTTGTGTTATTCCCATGCCATTAGTAGTTTGTGGAACGGTACAAAAGCCCCATATCCAGGTTTGCTGCAAAAAAAGGAAATTAAGTTGATATCCAAACAGACTAGACGTTAGAAAATAACACACTTCTATTTATAATTTTAATATTTTAGATGTCGGACAGGTCGTGTGTTTGTTATTGTTGTTTTTGGGGGGGAGGGGTTTACAGTCTTGTAAGATAATACTACATTTAAGTCCAATCGCAGTAAGTCAAGTTTCTCCTTGTAGGAAAGTGAGTTCACATTTCAAGGTTGCACCTCATTCCTTTAATGCTGTAATTTAAGCCAGCTAGGTTGACCTGAGATCTGCATGTGCAGCACAGATACGGCATCCAGAGGATTGGAGATGACTACTGAAGTAAGTCCTAAGAAATACCCTACAGCCACTTCATTAGGTACACCTTGTAGTACTATGTTGGACCTTCTTTTGCCTTCAGGATTGCTTTAGTTCTTCACGACATGGATTTAATAAGCTGTAAGATATAAATCTCAGCGATTCTGGTCCATATTCACAGACAGTTTCTGCGTATTTGTCAGCTGCACATCCATGACTCAAATTTCCCATTCCACCGCATCCAAAACATGGTCTATTGGATTGAAATCTGGTGACTGTGGAGAACATTTGAGTATAGCGAACTCATTATCAGGTTCAGTAAACCAGTTTGAGATTATCTGAGCTGGAAGTAGCCATCAGACAATTGGTACAGCGTGGTCAGTGACATGGTCAGCACACTTCTCAGGTAAGCTGTGGCACTTGAAAGATGAAATGTAGTCTGTTGGTGTTGTTTCAAGGTTCAACATGTTATGTATTCAGAGATTTTCTTCTGCTTTCATATCATTTCCTGTAAACCCTTGATATGGGTGTGCAGAAAAAATCCCAGTTGATCAGAAGACTCAGATAAGACCATCTGATACCAACAACCATGCCACATTTAAAATCACGTTAACCACCTCTCCCCCCATTCTGATGTTCAGTTTGATCTTCAGCAGCTCATCTTGACCAAGTCAACGTACCTCAATCCATTCAGATGTTGGCATGTGACTGCTGATTAGATATGTGTTATTGACAGTTGAATGGGTGTACCTAATAAACTGGCAGGTGGGTGAATATGACACAAAAAATTCAATTTGTGTGTATGGGAATTGTGGAATATTAACGTTACGTTAATGTATTAATACATTGTTTAATTGTGTGAAAGAATGGTGCTTATGGTAAATACGCTTCAAAACAAATGTAAAGGTATCAGAAGCATTTGAATTTAAATAAGAAGTGAGATTATTGTGAAAAGCATTACTTTGTGCACACAACCAAATCACAGTGTATTACTAAATGTCACGGTGCACAACCTTAGAGCAAAAAAAAAATTACATGCTGCTTGAGTACGCCAGGTAGGAAAATGACATCGGTTACCATTCAAAGTAGCTGTGTCCCAGGTGGCTCCCATCACATAGCCCTGAATCAGGAGCTTGCAGCTCGACTCCAAGGTGGAGATCTACCTCCCCCTGCAGGTGGCCGAGGAAACGAACTCTTCCTGTGCTGATCCTCCCAGATGGCAGCATGATCCTGACCTGATGGCCTAGCTGTAAGTCCATCGGGGAGTGAGGAACAAAAACTCGATGTGGCCCTTGAGATTTCCTCCATGATCTCACACTGCAGAAAGAAAACTTCTCTCAGTAAATAGAAAGAACATCACACATATCAATAAATCAATAATTATGATCCAATAATATCATGTGTATGATTCTTAAGGCATTCCACGTAATGAATACATTTGCTTTTTGAAATATATTTTGAATATACACCCTGTGCATTTCTTAAGAGGGAGGATCATAACTGTTACCTAAAATTCTGAGCATAGATATGCAAATAAAAAATTTTATCCAACTCTCTGCTAAACCATTTCTTTGAAAGCAATTACCTGGAGGCTGAAGTTGAGGAGGAGGAAGGTCTTGAACTCTGTGCTGAGGATGAAGATAACTGGCTGCGTGACAAACTGCATTCATAACTATCACTTCTTGATGACATGTCAGAGCTTCTGTGCTGATGGAGCCCGCCTGCTCATGAGACATTAGCAGCTGATATCGCGGCTAAATTCAAAAGGATGCGCATATGAAACTTTGTTGTGTCATTGCCATAATTGTGTTACTGTCATTTACCTGAACACTCTTCAAATGCTTCTCCATTGTCCACTCCTGACTCTCCCTGGTCATTGTAACTGCCCACTTTCACCAAAACTCCAGACTCCAGCTGAGGGAAAGGAGGCAAGGTATAATTAATGAACCTCAGCCACCCACACACAACTTCAGACACAAACGCACCTGATTATGCAGCTCTTCCTGTTTTCTCTTCAGCTCTGTAAACCTCCTTTCCCATGATGCTCTCTCACAAGCAATCCTGGTCTTCAGTGATAGCACCTCTTTTTCAGTTTTGGTCAGTCTTTTCTGGAGGGCAAATGTACGGTCAGGGCTGCCTGGTATGGCGGCAATCCTGTTATTTTCGGCACCTGACAAATAACATCAAATAAGGTAGTCATGTTGCATCTAAATCTGCACATAAGCAAAGTGGATGTGAAGTAGGATTACGTAAGGATGAGGAGAGGCTTTAAGAAAATAAACTGTGAAATTGAGTGTTTAAGAGTTGACTAAATATTTTGTAAGATATTTGAAACATGTTGGTGATCACTCTTTGATTTTCTGAGTTTCTTACCCACAACATGTTTAAACTGATGACTTTTGTCCTCTGTGATGGGGTTTTCCCTTGGTAAGAATTTGATAGCATTGTATGGACATATCTGCAATGCAAATAAACACTGACTAAAACTTTTGTAATCACCACTTACAAGAACCTTCATTAAACTGTGATGTAGGCAGATTACCCAGAAGTCAATATAATAAGCATACACTCACCCAAAGGAACCTGCAGGTGCAGAGTATCCCTTTGACTGCCCATGTAAACACAACCCATAGGACTGTCATGTTAAAGCGCCGTCCTCTCACATTGTGCTATCCTGAGCAGACAATTAAAAAATGTTAATTTGTTTTTCTTCCACAGCTCAAAAAGGCCCAAAGTAGTACAGCTGAAAGATTACATCTTAACAATAGATTTGGTTACAAAAAAAAACTCAAGGCTAATAGTTGTAGGTTTTCTAAGAAAAAAAGAACAGGTTGTACCATCTGTAGGTCAATGCTGCCATGCTATGCTCTTGTACCCACATAATCACACTCAAAAACCACACTGAAATGCAAATGTGGCTGAAAGCTTATGGCTTAAAACAGGACACTGACCTTTTGCAGAAGCTGAACTGTAGGCTAGAAGAAAACTCCTATGTGAAGTCATGGGGAAATGGTAGCTTCCATCTCTGCTAAAAGGGCCTCTGTCTCAGTCTATGGTGAATGCTAATGTGCCACACAGGGCTCACTGACCTGTTGCTATGCGCCAGCTCTGTGTGAGCGCTGCTGACGACCGCCCGGGAGGTAAATCTAGTCTAATCTTCTTAGTCATGCAGTTACACTATCTAGTTGTATCCAAGCTGCTTCATATGGTCTACTGAGGCTGATAAACAATGTGAATAAGTCGCAACATTTAGTGCAACTGTTACATCTGTTGGAGGAAGAAGGATTCAGTATCATCACCCATCTGTTTAGTCTGTCTGTTGTCAAACTGAAGAGGTAATCCCTAAATATTGATACAAAAAAAATTCATTCTCTCATTTCCGACTGTTTTTTTTCACTCATTTTGCATTTGGCCAACATCAGTGTCACTGCTGGTAGCATGAAGTGATACCTGGACCCTACAGAGGTTGCACGTCCAACTGTTCCAGGATGGTACATCAATACGTCCCATTGTCAGGTTTTCTATGTCTCCCAGCACAGTCCCAAGAACACACAGTAGATTCCAGGAGACAGGTAGTTTATCTAGGAAAAACTAAGAGAAGCAAGGCTGTACAAGATCCCTAATCCATCAGCTGCAAGGAGGAGCAAGATGAGCACTACCAGAGCCCTACAAAATGACCTCCAGCAGGTCACTCCTGTTAATGTCTCTGACCAAACAATCAGAAACAGACTTCGTGAATGAGTGGCACTCTGTGCTTTTCACAGATGAGAGGAGGATCACCATGAACATATGTAACAGCAGGAAAAGAGTCTGGTGGAGATGCCGTGGAGGACACTATGCTGCCTGTAACATTGTTCAGCATGACCTGTTTTTGGTGGATCAGTAATGTTCTAAGCAGGCATATCCATGGGGGGAGGCACAGGCAGGCTAGTCAGCAACACCGATTAGACCCTATGCTGGTGCAGGGTCCATCTATAGTTCGGTCCATCTATCCCACCTCCAGGTTGCACTTCATATTGTTTAGGATCTCTGTGTAGTCCTGGTGCACCCCTGGGAGGGCATTCCCAGGACTCCATTTGTCATCTTGTTAGGACCATGCCCCAATGTTGTCAGGCAAACACACACAAGTATGTGGGGACCATCCAAATATTGAATACCATTTCAGCAAAATAGACTTGCCTGCAACACCTTTCTCTATTAGAGTATTGGAGTTTCTTTGAATTCAACCATCTAGCTGTTAATTTAATTTCTATCAAACAATATGTTATTCTTTCATTTCTAACACATCACCCACGACATCTAGTATGCTGGAGATCTGATGTGTTTTCAAAATGTTCCGCTATTTTTTTAAAAGTATAATATATAAAACATAGTATTTTTAGTCACATCTATTATAAATAATCATACTGTGCACGGAGAGACATGGAAACTGCTAGGGAGTGGCAACACAAATGCTTAGTTATTTTCCTAGCAACATCTACAGTGACTCACCAGCTGTGATTCAGACTAATTAGTTAGCCCTTTTTAAGCATGTTAATCAGTCAGTGGTGCTGAAACTTGTGGTGGCATTTTACAAGAGGTAGTATTGAGAAATGTCCCAGGAAAGATTGGTTCTGTATTCATATATTTTGGGTGTAAGATTTGTACTGATGTGTGATTCAAAGATGCTTGAATGTGGCACACAAAGTTTTTGTTCTTTCACAGGTATGTGTAGGTTCATACCAGCCTAGTAGTAAATATTCAGCAAATTTATGAAGACATAACAGAATCCACAGTAATGTGGCCAAGAAACTACAAAAGTAAAGTGTATTTTTAGGCTCATGTTAATAACAGTATGAAGCTTGAAAATGATTTCCCATTTTACCCAAACCAGCCTTCAGATTACTTTTTTCCACAAAAATTAAGGCTAAAGCATAAAACTAGCAGAATATGTGGTCGTGCAATTCAAATAGTTATTTGAGTTATAAAGGATTGGTCACCAGTGTATCACAGCGCTAACATACACTGTTACTTTTTTTGGTTTGTTTTGTGACAGTATGACGAACTGTGACAATTTATTGCTGAATTCAGAGAGTAAAACACTTATCTGACATCTTGGGTTTTATCTCTTATGCATACATATAGTCTTAACGTATAGACTTAGACAAAAAAAAACACAAGTAGTGGTTTATGACATGTTTTGCAAAGTGCCAATGATATTATAATTATCTAAGTTCATCATAGCTCCTCATTTAACTGTGTTTGCAAAGTCCCAGTCATCTGCAGTCAGTGTTACTGTAAATAATATTTTGCAATGTAAATGATGTGACATTTTTGTATCCAGTTTATAGAATTTTTAAACATCCCTGTTTTTCCAAACATGTAAGATACTTAAACACTTATTATTTTCCAAGAAAAATGCTAAATTGTATCATGGGTTGTTAACAGGATAAGTCACATACACTCTGCCTTGAATTTTTTAAATAATTTTTAAAACTAAAATATCACCTCAAACATTGTGAGATTATCACACTAATCCCAAGACTGGATAAAGTTAATAATTAAATAAAGTGTAATTCATTTAATTGGGGTAAGTAAAACATGTCCTATACTATACGTCTGTAGGGGGCAAAAGTATGTAAGCATGTAAATATAAAATGAAATGATCGTAATGTAACTGTTCAGATTAATAATTAAATTCAGATTCTTTCACAACACTTCTGTAGGAGTTTGACATCCAGAATATAAATTTTATTTATTCTACTTTGAACATTCGTTGTTAGAAAATCATCTTATATGGCATTAACTCAATTTATTTAGGCATGCGGACATGCTGAAGAAGACCTTCCGAAGCTCAAACTGATCATCGGAATGAGGAAGAAATGGGATTTAAGTGATTTTTAAACATGGAATAATTGTTCTTGTCCAATGGGCTGGTCTGAGTATTTCAAAGACTGCTGAGCAGTCTACTGGGTTGTTCCCACACCATCAAAAAGGTTACAATTTTCAAACTGGGCAAAAGAAGATGGTTTTGTAGCCTTTTCCAGCATGTTTAGCACCAGTAAATGACTTCAGACATCTCTTTTGTTCACATCATCTCACTCAAAATAAGGGTGTCCACTTAAACCCGAATGTGATCCAATTAATTAAGCGCCTAAATTAATTATGATAATCAGTTCTCATTACCTGCATTTAGTACTTGTCTTAAAAACTAATGGTATTTGAGGTGTCAGTGGGACATCTCTGCTGGAGATGATAGCAGCTTAAGCTTACATTAACCAGCAAAGCTCATCGAAATCACTGCTGCGAGTGATTCCTGATAGGTTTGGCCAATAAATTACTTCAAAGATGTGTGATAATAAAAAAAAACATTCTCTTGTTTCGCTATTTTGTTAAAATAAGATATTCTGTACATTTTTATGTCTTTTACTCATTATTATCTCTATATATGTTTATACAATTTACAGTAAAATAGCTCATACTCTGCCTTATGATAAATCTCTAACCCTTAAATGACAGTACAAATACAGTTCAAAGCCAGAGCCAGATTTTCCACCTAATTTAGAAACCCAGAAAACCCATTTTGAGGGTTATTTTCATACAATTATCCATACATAGCAGACAAAATGTCATTATTATTATTGGAGCTGCAGTGAAAAAAGGAAGTACTTGTGTCACCTGAATTGTGCAAGACTCTTTGGTGTCATGCCCAAGAATTTTATGTTCTTTGAGCCACAAAGAGCGACTTGTAGTGTGCAGAGGGGGCGTATGGCTGGCAGAGAGAAGGGTGTCTGATTTCACATTGTGTTGAACCGAAACCAAGAGGCCCCCTATACAATCAACACACAGGACTCTGAAATCTCACCTGTGCTCTCATAGACAAGTACAGGCTTAATCCGCACAGTTATTTCAGTTAATTGTAAGTTTCGGCATGTACACTTTTATTTGAACATAAAGTAATCAAAACTGTGTGAGTACCTTAAAGTAATATCGTCTTTCATGGTGAACTAAGACAGGAAAATGCCTTTAAAAGATATTGTGATAAAAGAATGTAGAAAAGTATTCACCTATTATTGTGCTGTTGTGTTATTTGATTGTTGAGATCAATTTGCTGCAGTTTCCATGATCAAGTAATATAATCTCTGAGGCTTACTGGATTAGCTTCATTAAGGCTCATTTCCACTCAAATAAGAGATAATAAAAACATTCTTACCCCTTATTCTCAAAACAGCCCAAATGGTTTTTACATGGCATCATTACAACATCAATTGTGGGGCATCCAGCAAGTGCAGGCCTTTAGTCTCCTCCTCTCACACTTGAATAAGCGTCCAGCTGAGAATTTGTGCTTATTGCGTTGCCACTGTAGTGCTATCAGCAGGAAGCGAACGGGGAGGTGACAGAGAGCAAGAGAGAAGTCTGCAGTGAGAGAAAGCTCATTCACTTCAAACACAGCTGACACAAACCATGCCCAGTGCACCACAGGTGAGTGGATTTTACTGATTTTTAATGATGGACTTTGTTAGTTTTACTTAAATTCTGCTAAATAGAGCTATATTCATGGATAGCAAGCGGGCGGTTCCATTGAAGCTGGTTAATTATACAACAGGTTGATGTTTTCTTTGTTTTTCATTGGAGGTTTTTTAGTTGCAAATATTATTTTGCATATGCATTATTGCAAAATATGGTGAATATGGTTTTCTAATGTTTTATTTTATTTGAATGAAGGTTTTATATGCCTTAATATTTAAATTGTAATAGTCAGTTTTTCAGTCTCAAAAACAGTTAGTGTTATGATGTCCATAAAATGAACCATTTTGAAGATTCTGATTACAAAATCATTTACGATTCATACTCAGGTGTTTCGTTTGTAGCATGTGTTGCCTATTCTCTATTCATGGAGTTGCTAATAAAAGTAATTCCTTCCCTGAAACCTCCTAATATTCCCCAAAAATGACATCATTCATGACTGCTTTTGCCAAACACTAACTAGTACACTGACTGAGTCTGGAACAGCGGTTTACCAATAAGATGATGTAAACAGGAAGTTTGTGTAAGGAGGACCCTACAATAGGTATATTTGTGTCATTAAGAGTAAACACCTTGCACCAAACCAAGAAATTCACACCAGTTTTCCTAATTAAACTCTGCATTTTGACATGAAGCCAACATGGCCACTGTTGTCGGTCAGTTTCCAGGGTGTAGAGCCCATAGGAGGCCACCGTGGGATCCAAGGGAGGAGAGGAAAAAACAAGCCATGCTGCTTAGTGGCTCTCCCAGGGGTACTGAGCATGGAACAAACACATTTTAATTGTGTTCACTGCACGGCAAGACACTTAAAAAATAATTATGTGTCACTACAGAAAACTAAACTTTACCTCATAAGGGGGATTACCATGCAGTGCTAGTTAAAAACAAATACCAGAAAGTGTTGAAACGAATTGATTCCTCGAGAAACTGAGCACAAAAAGCACGACAGCTTTAAAGATCACATTTCTTTTACATTTCTTTTACATTGTGACTCAACCAAACAATTATGAGATCAGTTTCACTAGAACAACTGGAGGATTGTGAAAAGAGAAGAACCTAGATGACTTAGCTCTCACAGATCAAACAAAGTGCCCAGGTGGGTTACAATGAATGAGCATGGCTGTAATTCAGAGACCTATTACCGTGGGTAAACAGTGTGAACTGTGCCCACTGATACAGACCTTGTCAATACAGAAATGTAAAACTCAGTGGGTATTAAAAAAAAAGAAGGACATCTGCAAGATGTTCGTTTATGCTGATAATGAGTTTACTGGGAATTTGATGGATATTATATAATTACAGGCTGGACAAAGAGCTCGCTCCCTTTCTGGCAGTGGCATAATGACCTCCACTACTTTTATAAAAGACACAGGTATGAGTTTGTATTTTATTCTTTATTTAAAAGCACTAGTCTTGGTGACATATATATTCTGTTACACAGGTGAAATGGAGACTAAATCAATATGGTTTTTTGTGTGTGGGGGGGTATTTTCCAACCATCCTACCTATCATTTAAGAAAAAAAACTTGCACAACTATAATGTTTAAAGCATATTACGCCCTCTGTAGTACCTTACACTTTAATTTGGGAAAAGGAATAAAACTAAGGAATGGAAAAAGAAGACATACAGTATTTGTTGTATGTACAGAATAGAGAAAATCCGACAAAATTATTGCTGTCATAGCAGGGGGATATTTTCATTACTGGGATTTGGTTGTTTTTATAGGCAACTTGTATGTCTTAAAAAGGACCTTGTGTGTATTACAGCTCGGGTCTTGCATGTTTTTAAAGAAACAAATGCACATCCAGACACTGAAACTATGGGACCTCACTGCAACTGTCCCAAAAGCAAAGATGTCATAGTGTTCTCTCATGAATAAAATGACACACGCATGTTGGCATGGTTACTGTGCACCAGAGCGGCATGCCTTGCTGCAGATAGAAACAAGCTTCCATGATTACAGTCAGTCTAAGGTTGAGAGATACATGTTTATGTTAAAGGGTTTTGTGCCTCCTTCTAGGGTTGAACCAAGGAAACCTTTGCTTTTTTGGCACATGTGTAAATCCATACACTATTGAGCCACTAGGATTGTCATTCTGAGTATTTAGCATAATTTCATTGTTGTACTAAATTTTGCATCATGGGGCTGTTGATTGAATGGTCCAGCTATCCTATCATCATCATGATATCATCAAATAATCTCTGCAATGCAAAATTCAGGTACAATCACACATTATGCTAAATATTAAGAATGACTGTCCTAACAGCTGATGTTAAGGACAGTGTTTAGTATCAGTTTATCTTTGTGGGGCATAAGCGGAGATGGGCAGTGATGCGTTACTGTAATCTGATTACTTTTTTCAAGTAACGAGTAAAGTAAAGGATTACTGTTGCAAAAAGTAATTAGTTTATTGTTACTTTCCCGTAAGCACGCTGCGTTACTGTGTTACTAAACTGTGATTATGTTTGTGAGAGTGTCTCATGATAATGACGCAGCAACAGACGTTTGTAGATCAACAATGGATAGCATGCAGCGTTTAATGCTTGGAAGTACTGACATTACTTTGATTTTGAATCCTTAAAAAGTGACAAAAACATTAGCGCACACTCTGTGTGGGAAGAAAACTTCTTTCTACAGCGAAAAATTAAACTTAAAATCTGAGCAAGCTCCTAGCACACCGCCACGGGAATGTGAAACCCCCGGATCCCCCCACTGACATGACCGCTGCGGCCCCACTCCTGCTAAACAGCTGAAAATAGATTTAAGAGCACCAGGACTTAGTGCTGCTAAATCTTTGATTTTATTTCTTTTTTGCTGTGTTTTAATTGCATTGATTTGAAAGGGTGAGTGTAAACACAAAAAAATATTTTATTTTATATGCTGGAATATGCAGAAAATAGGTTTAAATGATAAACAAATTTCTTCAAGTCAAAGACTTGCATATAATTTAGTTTTGACTTGATGCAATGTGCATAAAGGTAAAAGATCAAAACTAATAAAACAATTTTTAAAAAGAGACTTTTTCATTTGATTCAATTTTATATGATGGATTATGCAGAAAAAATAGAATTGAGCTGAAAGGCCTATTGCTTTATTACGTATTCAGGTTGTGTATCATGCTTTTTAAAAGTAACTAAGTATCAAAGTAACTAATTACTTTTGAAATTAACTAATCAGTAAAGTAACAGGATTTCTTTACCTGGAGAAGTAATCAGTAATTAGTAACAAATTACTATTTTCAAGTAACTTGACCAACACTGGGCATGAAGGTAAATGGATTGGTACTTATATACTTTCCACTCAGTTTGAGCACTCAAAACAGTTTTCTCATTGACCTGATTTCACGTACATTCATACAGCACTTTCATCTAAATTTTTATATTCACAAGATGCATTCAGGGGACGCACTGGAGCAACTCTGGGTTCAGTATCTTGCCCAAGGATTCACACATGAACCAGAGAGGTCAGGGATCAATCTACTGACAAATTTAAGATAACAGGTCATTTACTCTCTTGGCCTCTCCTTCGGTGATATATCTCTTCAGCCTAGTGGCCAGAGCTGTGAGCCTTTGTTTGGCACTTTCTAGAGCCTCATTTATGGACATCTTGTTGTACCTCTTTTTCATCCGGTCTATCATGAACCCTTCTGCACTTCAGTTAACTGATTTACATTCTCCCAGGCTTCCCTGATTTTGGCTTGCAGCCTTCTTCTCCATGGGAGGGCATCCTCTACATGCATCCTTTTTCTTATACCAAAGTGTTCTTACGATTGATGTGGCAGTGGCATATGACCTCACCAGTTCTGATAGTAGCTGTCTTCACTTGACGTTATTGCACTGATCTACTGGCTTTCTACTCAAACAAACTTTGAACATGCTCCCAATCGCATTTATTCATGCGATTGGGAGTCCATACACTATATGCAGTGGTGTTAGAAAAAAAAAAATATCCACCCAATCCTCTCTCTTGTTATGTTTCCCCCCAAATGCTCAACTTTACAGGTATTCTGCGAGTCCTCCCTTTAGGACTACTTCTGCTATCAATGTTAATATTGGTTGGTTCCCAATCCACCACTATGACCACCATCGCCCCAGAACCAGCAGCATCCACTACCAACTCTTCTTCTAACACCTTTGTGACAACATCCAACAGCACTGGAGGTATTACAGTGTTCACTACTCATTCTTCCTCAACACCAACCACAAACTTCCAGTCTCCTCCAACCACCTCTGCAATGTCAGCATCTACCTTTTCCCAAGCTCCCACAAGCAACGCATCCACCTTTAGCCAATCATCACCTACACCCACCTCAACAAGTGTAGCTTCCAACACCACCCTCCTTTCAGGAGTGTCCCCTACCACATCCAGTCAGTCCCCTACAGTTCAATCTGCTTCCACAGGCACTTTATCCACCACAACGCAATTCCACTCAGCCTCACCCACTTCCACAGGTACAGCATTTACTGCCACCCAATCCCTGACAAATATAAGCATCTTTGGAAGCTCAACATCTATCGCTACTCAATCCTCCACATCGACCTCAGGAGTGTCCCCAAGCACTGGTACCAACACAAAAGCCATTGGCAACTCTGCATCGTTAACCTCAATCACCTGTTATAATTCAGCCAATTCTACCAATTCAACGACAAACGTTTTCTCATCTGCAGTTGGTTCAACAGCCATGACCACAAACAACATGATAACTACCACTTCATCTTCCTCCATGACTTTGAGCTCCAGCTCTTTAACCACAATGATGAACACCAGTCAGTTATTTTTGTTTTTATTGATTGATTTATTTACTTACTCATTCATTCATTTATTCATTCATTCATTCAGTTTAGTGTGTTTGATTTATTGTTGTTTTTTTTGACTTTTTAAAAAAATGTATGTACTTTTAGTTCATTCATTTATTTTTTTTCTTTCATTCATTCTTATTTGAATTTGTTCTTGCATCAAAATTAAATAGCTCTGTTGCGATTAATATTGTGTTGCTTTTAAAAACTCCACTCATAACATCCGTCTCTCTGTCCCAGGTGACATGACTTGGAATGGAACCACTATGTCAAACAGTACTTCAATGAAAAATGCAAGTCAAATACTCTTCTTCTTCTGTTCACTTATATATATCAATGTTTTTCATTCCTTCAAGCCTCTTCATCACATACCTTTTAATTCTCTCAAACACAGATATACTGCCCCTCATTCAACTGTAACTACTCTGACTGCTGCTCAATGTACAACAGTCAGAACACCACTCCATGTGCTGTCAATGCTTACTGTCAGGTAGGGCAGTCAGCAAATGGCACTAAAACCAAAAAAAACTATTTGATGCATAGCGTTCACAAATCCCTCTCTTTAAGCAATCGAAAGATTGCGTGGTATTTATAACAAACTATTAAAAGGGAAAATGCGTTTTTTTTCTCTCTAAATAAATGATTATAGTATAGAAATAAAGAAGTTATCGTCAGTTAAACAAACTCTAATCTTTCTGTTATATCTCAGTTGTTAAGGCAAACAGACAAGTTGTATACTGCTAGCTGCAGCAGCTCTTGTGCTGACGGCTGCATGAACGCCTCTCAGACCAACTGTGCTGTGAACTGCTGTAATTCCACTGACTGCCTCAATTACACTTTTGCGTCCATGATGAGGATAACCAATGGTAACTAAACCTTTCTTTTAAATCACTTCATTTGAGCACTCATAAATAATTTATGTTTTATCATGCTCATATAGTCTTTACAAATGATAATTAAAAAAAAACAAAAAAAACATCATGTCTGCATGTCTAACTTTACCTCTCTTGCAGTTCCTGAAATATTTTGTTCTTTTACCTATCCCCTTATAGGAACACTAGCCACCACCACAACAACAACAACCTCACAAGCCCCTACTACAACTACTACCAGTACTACAACAACAACAACAGCAAACAAGGTAAGAACTGTGGGCTGCTTGGCAAGCAAATGTGTATGCAGGAAGAAGGCTGTGTAGCACTAAACAAAACTAATTTGTCTTTTAATACCACAATCACCTTTTCTTAACTGTCAGCTATAAACTTTCTCAATTCCTTACTTTCAACAGAATCAATATGTGTTTAAAAAAAATATATTACCCTTTTTTCTATAAGTGATTATCTTTCACTGGTTAATAAACTGCCTGTCAACAATTTAACAAGTTAATGGAGTATGAACTGAAAAAGCACTTTGTCTAGCAGTGTAAATGAAACTTGGTTTGAAATAAGTTTTATGTTTCTTTGCTCTGTTGTTTTTTTCAGGGAAACAAGTGCCTTTCTGGTATGTGCACCGGCACAAAGTGCTATGCAAGTTTTAACACGCTACAAACATGTTCCTCCTCACAACCACATTGTCAGGTAAGACCATTCAATAGCATAAATAGAACTTTCAGTAATTTTTTCAGCCTCATTGCACTTATTTTTGGTGAGCCTCTACACACTCATATTTGTGTTTCTTTGGTGTTTTTAAAAGCTGACGTACACCATATGAATGCTATCGTTGCTTCAGCACAAACTCGGTTATAAATGTATGATTTAACTTTCTGAGTTTATCAAAATTTGGAGAATATACAAGAAAAAGAAACCAGGGGTTATAAAAAAAAAATACAGACTGGCGACCTGTCCAGGGTGTACCCCGCCTCTCGCCCCAAGACAGCTGGGATAGGCTCCAGCGCCCCCCGCGACCCTGAAAAGGATAAGCGGAAGCGAATGGATGGATGGAATCTGGAAAAACAAACATAAGAATTACCGCTATGATACATTTTATGAGCATGAATAAACAAGCTTCATTAGCCTCATATTTCCTGTTTTTACCACTCATAGGCCCTGCATCAATCTTTCTCATTTATTGTCTTTGCAGCTGAAAAATGAGTCTACAGATACCGACACAAAATGGTCAGCAGGTTGCACCAACTGCACTGGCTACACTGCGTGCAAGGCTTCTGCCAAACCTCCATGTAATCTGGAGTGCTGCAACGCCACAATGACCTCTTGCCTATGGTTGAATGGCACACTAAATGTTCCCTCTTTTGCCACAAGAGGTCCATATCTTCACACAGAGCTGATAGCTTCCTTACTTTGTGTTGTTGCTATCGCTTTTCTGCTTTGAGAACATGCTTGCTAAATTGCTGTGTGCGTTATTAGCTAATTAGCGCTTTGTGTAACTCCTAGATCCTCCAAATAAAAATAAAAAAAAGATGTAGAAACATATGAATATTTTTAGATTCATATGTAAATGTATAGGTATGGGAATATGGAAAACATTAATTACAATGTTGATTGTGTTTCTGTTTAAACTTTCCAGTCCCGTTTATCTCTGGTTCAACACCGCTGAAATGGCTTTGAACAGTATTTCTCAATGAAATACAATTTTCAGAAAATCCAGAAATACAAGCCAGAAGCAACTCAGTCCCCGTATCAGTTCGCATGTGGGACACAAGCGATCTTTATGAGCAACAGATTGATCAAGTAAAATAAAATTTTATGTTATTTTAAACTGCCAAGTACCTTGTTGTACATTCTGAAATGTCCTTATCCATTGCCATTACTGATAAAAGATAAAATCTCTTCTTTAGGCTTTTGTCATAGTAATGCAGCCACAACTATATGCACTTTATAAAACACAAATGTTGAGCTGTTACAGGGAGTTGTCTTTTGAAGGTTTGTTGAATAATTCCTATAGATGTAACATTAATGACGTATGCAATTCAGTACACTGAGCTACATTTTGTGATTTGTGACTTTGAGGTGTTAACTATATGTTTTACAAAGTATATTTTGTGGTACAATCGTGTCGCATCAATGCTAAATGAAATCAGAATATGTGAATTGATTCTAGTTTTCCGCACTGTACAATATCAGCATGCCTTACAATAAAATAAATCTTGTGTAATATGTCTGATGAGTTTTCCCCAGCTACAGTTTACAGTTAGTGGCTTGTGGTTGAGCAAAGTCTACATTCCCTCAACCTACGGCTAAGTTCATAAAGTAATCATTTAAATTCCCTTGATGTGCATATAGCGATTACATAATTACCAAATCTGATCTACTTTGCTTTGCATATCACCTCGTTTTATTTCTTCCATATTTCAGGGTGAAATATTGCATTTTTACAGTTTTTTATCCATATCTCCAGTTACCCGTTACTTTTTAGAATAACCTTTACATTACAAAAATACTGTCTGTTGCCAGATGGGAAGTCGTGTTTTACATGTCTAATTTATAAGATATTCCATGAATTAATCATTTGAATTTTATGGCAGCAACACATCCCAAAACATTTGGGAGGCAACAAAAGGTTGAAAAGGTAAGTGGTACTAAAAAGAAGCAACTTGAGGAAAATTTTATAGCTAACTAGGTTAACTGGAAAAGGTCAGTAAGATGCCTTGGTATAAAAAGAGCCTCGTTGAGAGGCAGAGTTGTCCAGAATCAAGGATAAGAAGAGGTTAAAAAAAAACTGTAAAAAACTGTCTACAAATTGTGGGACAATTTCACCATTTAATGTTTCTCTATGTAAAATTACAAGCACTTTGAATATCTCATTATCTACAGTACTGAATTGCAATTACTGAATTTCCCAGAGGAACCCACCCGAGGGATTAATAAAGTTCTATCTAACCTAATCTACGTACATGATATCATCAAAAAATCCTAAGAATTTAGAGAAATTACTGTGCGTGAAGCCCAAGGCTGAAGATCACTATTCAATGACTGTGATCTTTGGGCCCTCAGGCAACACTGTAATAAAACAGACATGATTCTGTCATGGAAATTTTTGCACAGGCTAAGGAATACTTCCAAAAATCATTGTTTGCGAACACATTTCACCATACCATAGACCAATACAGGTTAATTCTTTTTGAAAAACATGTAAGATGGTTCAGACTAAAGAGCAGAGAGACCCTCGTGTTTGTGATCAGCAGTGAGTTTAAAAATCTGCATTTCTGACAGTGTGGATTAGGGACTATGGAATTGGCAGCTTGTGTACCTGGAAAGGCAACAGATGCACAAGGCAATGGTCTTAAAGGTATATACAGGTTTAAGAGAAACATATCCTCCTACCTGGATGACCTTTTTTTTCAGGCAAGGTCTTGTGTATATCAACAAGTCTATACTAAACTGCACAATGCAATTATTGTAACAGCATGGCTTCATAGTAGTCTAGGTGCTGAACTGGCCTGCCTACAGTCCAGATCTTTCACTAACTGCAAAGATTTGGTCCATCATGAAATTGAAAATATCAGACAATATGAATAATATTCCTCTCCTCCCAAAAAAAACAGCAGCTGTCCTCCCTGCCCCAACTTTTTGAGATGCGTTGTTACCATCAAATTCAAAATGACCTTATCTTTTTCTTAAAATTACATATTTTTCTCAGCTCAAACTGTTGATATGTTTTCTTTGCTTTATTGTATATAAAATCTGGTCTTGAGCAACAATTGTCCAGGCTTTCTGAAGGTCTTTTCCAGGGATTTTGTTTGGACATTGGCTGCTTTTTCCCTCATTTTCAGTCCAGTCTTTGTAACTGCTTTTGTTAAGCCACTTAACTGTGACCTATGACTCATTCAAAAAATAAATAAATAAATAAATAAACTAAAGCTATGGATGAACCAGTATTGTGTCTGCACATAACAGACTAGCAGCCTGTCAAGAAAAGATAACTTGTTCCCATTTCTTTAGCTGATAAAAGAGCTGAAGATGGGCATAAAAAAAAAAAAACTTTCACATCAACAAGATGATACCCAAAGGACTGTTAGCTAAACATTTGTATATCTGTTAATGTACACTCTGTACTAAAAAAAAATGAGGAAACTGAACAAGCAGAGGATAAAAGGAGAAGTGGCAGGTCTAAAAAAAACTGTTTGCCACAGATGAACAGTATCTGAAAATTATGTCCTTAAGAAAGAAGGAAAAATCCAGCAAAGACTTAACACAGGACCAGAGACAACTGGCCCTTGACTTGATCCATCTACCTTTCACTGAAGCTTCATCATGAATGGTCTTAATGGAAGGCTGACTATCATGAAACCATTCTTAAGGAAGGGAAATATAAAGAAAAAGCTGAGGTATGACAAAAATCTACACAAAAACTGGACTAAAAATCAGTGGCAACAGGTCTTATGGAGTGATGAATCAAAATCCATTTTTTCTGGTTCAAATCATTTTCAGTATGTACAGAGGAAATTAGGAGAGTGGAACAACAGTGAGCATCTGCACCCATCTATAAAACACAGTGGAGGTTTTGTCATGGTTTTTGGTGCATGGTGATTTACCATGCATGCAGTAATATCTGGAAACTGTCTCACTGGCAACAGCTTCATTTGTTAATATGACAATGAGCCCAGGCACACTGCCAATGCATTAAAAGCATGGATAGAAAAACACACAATGGATTGTGTCATGAATTTGCATCCTCTAGATTACTGAAGCAGTGTGGGATCATCTTGAGAGAGAACAAAATAAAAGGAACCCAAAATCCAAAGAAGAGCTTTGAATGTCCTTCAACGAGCCTGGAGAACTATTCCCTAAGACTGCTTAAAGAAATGACAAGAAAACCTACCCAAGAGAGTTCAGGCTGTGTTGAAGAATAAAGGTGGTCATACCAATTACTGCCTTTAGAGCGCATTAGAATTGTACAAACTCTGTTTTATGTTTTTGCTTTGTTTGCAGTACTGTATGATGATTCAAGAAACCACTGCACTCTTTTCCCTAGCAAATTATAAATAAATGAGAGGTGATTACACATTAGGGTATGTGCTGTATGTATTTTGCACACACAGCACTGTACTTTGCACAAAAGTGTATGTTCTGTGCAAAGTGTGCAAAA
>VOQK01001305.1:0-16842 GCA_015052645.1 Benitochromis conjunctus | reverse complement strand
ACTGTATAAAATGTTTTTTTTTTTTTTTCTTTCTGTTTTGCTTTTTGATAAAAATCATTCACTTGGTGAATACACTCACAGCTACTTTATTAGGTACACCTTGCTAGTGTCATGCTTTAATTGTTTCAACGAGGTGATGGAAACATTCCTCACAGATTTTGATGCATATTGACATGATAGCGTCACACAATTGCTGCAGATTTGTAGGCTGCATGTCAGTGATGCAAATTACTTCCAACACATCGCAAAGGTGCTTTATTGAATTTAGATCTGGTGAATGTAGAGGCTATTTGAATTCAGTGACATAGCGTTATTCTTTGTTACACACACTATTCTGCAGCCATAGGAAGATGGGTAGACTGTGGTCATAAAGGGATGGACATGGTTAGCAATAATACTCAGGTAGGCTGTGAGGTTTAAACAATGCTCAGAATTTTCTGAAGTATTCCAAATAAACCTTCTGGCACAGTGACCATGCTATGTTCAAAGTCACATAAGTAACCCTTTTGTTCATAATCTGGTGCTTGTTTTAAACTTGTACATGCCTAAATGTATTGAGTTCCTGTCCCGTAATTGGCTGAATGGATATTTTCTTTACCAAGCAGTTGAATATGTATACCCAATAAAGTGGCCAGCGAGTGTATGTACAAGAGCCACATTGCCTAAGAATTTATTTGGGCATTTCCATCAGTGGCCTTTATAAATTGGTTTAGCCATCCGATTCTGTAAGCATGCGTTACAGATGTGGCCCTGAACTGTGACCTTTGTTGTGTAATATTTTGTACTCTTGCACCACCTCACAAGAGAATCTCCCTGCACGGATCGTGTCATTAATTTTGATAATAGATAAATACTTAGTGAGACGGAGATAATTCCTGCCTTCATTGTTTTATTGCTTTATAATAAAATAGACACTTGAAAACTAATGTTTGCCATTTATTTTGCATTTAGTGAAAAGTGTCGTGTCCCTGCGTGGTGTGATCGTATCCTGTGGAGAGGAAGGAACATAAAGCAACAGCATTACCACAGTCACATGACTCTGAGGACCAGTGACCACAAACCTGTCAGCTCCCTGCTCATCATTGAGGTAAATAACTCAGCTGAGGAGCTTTTATTTATTTTTGTATTTATTTTTATTTACTTTGTTTGTTTGTTTTGGGGGGGCTTTTTGGAACATTTAAGTATACATTGTTTCTTAGCTTTTTACTTAATCCAGGTTTTCTTCATCCTACAGATCAAGAGGATAAATAGTGAGGATTATAAGAAGACCTTTGAAGAAATTGTACGTGATATAGACAAAATGGAGAATGAATGTATTCCATCTGTAACCTTGTCCAAGCGAGAGGTAAAGTTTCACTTTACAGTTCTCCCTGACATTAAATTAAAATACATAATAAACAAATTAATGAAAGAGTATATTATGCTTGAGTGCTGAAATTAATGCAGACATTCAAAGGATGCAATAGCTTCACATGATCTGAAGGAAAAAACTTTTTTTTTATCTTGCCACATAAATCTGCTGCTTTTGTGTTTCGTTTTTTCTTCTCAGTTCCTCTTCAAGGATGTGAAGTTCATGCAGCATCAGGCAGAGACGTTGAGCCTCTTGAATGACGGGCAGGTCCCATGTCAGTTTGAATTTATTCCAAAGCCGAATGAGTTCACATACAGCAAGCTCTGGCTCACAGCCAACCCCCCCAAAGGCTTCATTGCTCAGGGTGAGTAGCATGTCATCGGTGTGTAGAACCAACAGATTTAATTTTAATAAAACATCAATCCATTAGCCTGGTCATATAGAAAGAGATTGACTTTGATTACAGTGGCATACTCCTTTGAACTGACAGATTATGCTTATTATAGTGTCTTTGAAATCCTCAAAGAGTACTATGTCATAATTGCTTGTTATGACCACAGTAGAGCATAGCAACTGACTGGAGCAGCCTTCCCTTTGATTTGCGCTTCCCTCTAAATATCTAGGTGGTTCTGTGGACATTGACCTTGAGGTTTTTGTAAACCGCACAACAGCACCTGAGCTTAACTCTGGCAAGCAGGAGATTGAAGACATCCTGGTGCTCCATCTAGAGCGGGGCAAGGACTATTTTATCTCTGTGACAGGAAACTACCTGCCAAGCTGCTATGGCACTTCTATCCATGCGCTATGTCAGCTGAGGGAGCCCATTCAAGACATTCCACAAGAGACCCTCCTTCAACTGGTTAGTGCTCACTTGATATCCCTCTATTGTAGTCAGTGTTGCCTCAGAGGCTTCATTATAGTAGTTTTGAGGATTTGAGACTAACTTTACTTTAACTAAACTGCCTTTCATTCTGTTTTTTCAATATCAGGCAGAGTTGCCTACAAATGAGAATGCAGCAAACACTGAAAAGCCTCTTGACATTCCTAAAGAACTTTGGATGATGGTGGATCACTTATTCCGCAATGCAGTCAAACAGGTCAGAAAAATTGATGGTGATGTAACAGTGTTGTAATCAAACAATAATATGCTCCTACTTAGTTTTATAGTGTCCACTTCATGTGAATTGCTCTACACTTGGCTTCCTGCCAGCTTTTTGCTATTAAGGATAAATAGACTGAATGAGGATCCTTGCAATGAATTATTTCTCCTGCATTATCCACTGTCAAATTTGTATTTAGCTGAAGGGAATTTGTGCTGTATAAGGAGAGAATAATCTGAATGTATTGTCCTCTATTTGCAGGAAGACATATTTCAGCAACCCGGACTCCGGAGTGAATTTGCTGAAATAAGGGATTGCCTTGACACAGGGATGCCAGATTCCCTCCGTATCCTTCCAAAATGATAATAAAATTAGCAGAAAAATATTGTTTATCCTTATAGAATATTTGAAGAAGTCACACAGCACAGTCAGTACATATGTTTTATTTTATCTTAAGAGCATTAAATCTATATTGAATGGACACTGTGGGTTTTAGCAGCCCTGTAATTCTCAACAATCAGGATTTAAATGCCGTTAAATTGGGTCTGAAAGTTGGGACCTTAGGTGACCATAGCTTATTACAGAAACTTTATACTGCACTATGGAGGAAAGGCAAGGAAAAAAAAAATCAAATACACTTTATTGCTGTTTAATCCATGTAATTGCAAAGTTGTTCTTTTGAATGACTCTTAGAATGTAATACTGTTTTTGTTTTTGTTTTTTTTAAAGTATAATTTATGCACTTTTATGTAATATGTACATTTTTCTTAAAATTTGCAACCTTGACCCTGCTACTCTTGACCTGCAGCGGGTAGTAATCACTCAGTAGCAGAGGCCTTGCTTCTGTTCCTAGATGCCCTCCCAGAGCCTGTGGTTCCCTACTCATTTTACCAGCGCTGCGTTGAATGCTGCGCAAGTGCCAGCCAGTGTGAGCAAGTAAGGAAAAAAAGAACAGAGTTAGTCACCCATTTCTACTAATCTCATCTATATTACATTCTAAAAGTTAAAGTTGTGTATTTTGTGTCTAGGTTATCTCCATGCTACCTCAGTGCCATAAAAATGTGTTCAACTATTTAGCTGCCTTTCTCCGTGAGCTTTTGAAGAATTCTGCTAGCAATCGATTAGATGTCAGCATCCTGGGTAAGAAAATTAAGCAAGTGGTTCCTTCGGGTCATAAATGTCTTATTACTGCTTTGTGCTTTTGGGAACATTTTACTTTTTGACTTTTTATTGCTCAGCGTAAAGCTAGGGATTTCTGTAAAGATGTCTTTTGTACTAATCTATTCCACCAAATAAAGGTTGATTGTGAACTAAAGTATAGCAGGAAAATGACCTTCAGTTAAAAGAAATGTAACTATTTAAAACCACAGGTTTATTACATTTTGTGTCATTTTCTGTGTCACATTCCTTGAAATGTCAAAAAAATTATTACAGACACTATGATTTCATTATACTGTGTAATATGAATAATATATTTTCTTTATGTATAGCCACCATTTTTGCCTCCTTGCTTCTGAAGTCACCTGCGAAGCAGGATCTTGCAGAGAAGAGGAAGACTCAGGAGTTCTTTCAGCACTTCCTGACCCAAAGCTCCTCCTAGATGGAGGGCTTGTCCTTGATGCTGAAGCTGAACACTAAAAACTGTAAACGTCCAGTATTTGAAATAACTGTAATGATTTGATATGTTATCAGATTTCTCTTTGTATAACTATGTAGAGTTATTAGTGTCAGTGATGTTTCTTATTTCTAATTACTTTATTTCAAAACCAAGTTTGTGATGAATTGATGCAGAATTTATTGTATATCATTGAGCATATGTAGAAGCCTAACAATTTTTAATGTATGTATATTTTATTTAAAAAGAACAATTTGTATTTTCATGTCTCTGACCTAAAAAGTGTATTGTTTTTATATATAAAATGGCTGCAAACAAGTGGTGTTGCTAGTGATTTATTTTTTTAATCAGAATTGTATTATTTGCTAAAATAAGACACCATTAAATATAAAAGAAACCCCTCCCCTAAAATCATCTTATGGAATCATTTATATACTTTTCCTTTAATATTGTTATTTAGCGTTAGTTATACATTATTTCCCATAATTCATCACGAATGGCTGCGAGCATAGCGAGCCTGTGACGTATGGTATCCTAGGGAGGGGATAGGAAGAAAGTGGTCAACATCCAAAGCATCGGAATAAGGATTAAAATTCAGAGGTAAATTTATTTTAATGTCATTTCCTTCCAGTCGAGCCACTTAAACCTCAGTTTGCCACTTTATCACCGGTCAAAATGAAACTGACCATTTTCGCAGAAACGATGAGCAACATCGACAGTAAACGTTTATCGTTAGCCCCTTAGCTTAGCAATAAGCTAAAGTGTTGCTATCCAACGAAGCTATGCATGTGTAGAGAAATAAGTCGCTACTGACTTACCTAGCCTGTGGCTAACTAGCTCCCATTTAGCTTTCTCTGGTTTACGAGCTGAAGAGAAAAATACTCTATGTAACGGCAGATGCAAATTAAGCAGCCTACGATTAATTTACAGCAGCTAACCATCGACGTATCAGGCTGGAGACGATATAATCATGATATGAGATCAGATATCCACCAGAATGCTAGCAGTGTAAAGCTAACAAGCCTCAGTACTGTGACATTAAGTTGTGAGAACGATATTGTTCAGTCAGCCAAAGGTTATCCTTGCAGCTCCTGAGTGCCTATAAGGTCACGCTTATGTTTGGAAACTGCGCTGCATTGTGTGCGCAACCATGTAAAAGTTAACTGACACCGTCGGTGTGAAGTGACAGCTTTCGTACGTAGCATTTAACGTTTTCCTTTAGAGGTAGCCTGATGAGTTTTGATTGATTAGAAGTCACCGAGTAGTTAGGTTTAAGCACCAGCTACCAGATGACTTTTGTCATTGGAGTGAGAAAGTTCCAGATCGCGATGTGTAGCTTTAGTTTCTGTGAACAGGGTTGATGTCTCCTAGTAAGCGACTACTTGCGGGGATTTCAGTCTGATGTGTTGAAGAAAAAAAAAATTAGCTGCTTCTGACTGACACATACAGGTTCGCTACCTTAGGAGGCGAGCGTGTTTAAATGAGCATTTAATGTAGTCAAAAACCTATTCTGCCAAAAGCACACATAGCTGTGGCTATGTTATTTGTTGCCAAATGTTGCTGTCTGTCAGTGTCGGGCCACATAGTGACAGCTGATGCGGTTTAACTGGGCAACACTAGTCAGATCTGTCGCTGAATCACTAAACCCTGATAAATACATTCAGTTTTTATATTGGGCTCAGCTGAGAAACCATGAGTTTCTGCTCAACAGTGTTTTGTTTTGTTTTTTTCAATTAAAATTCAGCTGAGCTACACAACCTAAGAACCTAAGTGGAATAGCTGCTTTCTTTTTCAGGGTGAAACATTAACGTGTGAGAGTGCAGTCCTTCTTGCCAGGGAAGGAGAGGCATCAGAGACCATGAGTGAGAATGGCCCTCATACGGAGGCGCCTATGTACTTTGAGGTGGAGGTGGATCAGCTGGAGCGGGATGACGAAGAAGATCACAAGATCCACTTTGGCAAAGACAGTGACCTAATTGCTGAACCTTCGTCATCCTCTGGTCGGGTATATGACCGCACCACGGTCCTCATTGAGCGGGACCCAATACGACTGGATGAGGAGGGAGAAGAGGAGGGTCACTGTGGAGGGGATGAAGATGGAGTCACCTTTCTAACAGAGGGAGAGGGTGATGGAGATGAGGAGGAGGGATCTCTGGCCTTCATGACTGACCCAGATGGGATGTCACAGGGTTATGTGCACCACACAATTTCTCCTGACCAGATCCAGTTCACAATAAATCCAGGGTCCACGCCAATGCCACGCAACATTGAGGGGGCTACGCTCACCTTGCACTCTGAGTGTCCAGAGACCAAGCAGAGAGAGGTGAGCATAAATAAGTGCATCTCGTCCGGCTGTTACAGGACACATGCATATGCTTGTTTGGTTATCAGAGGCTCCTCTGGTTGGCTCTAAGGTAGTGCACATCTATGATTGATTGCAGTGATTGCTTGTCTAAGCGGTTTCAGTTATTACAACAAATTGCTCTGCAGAACAGCAGATGGCTTAAAGATTGTATCCTCTAATAAGATAGTGATCATTTTTAAACTTAGTTTTTGTTGGTGAAAAATGGTGTGCATTTGAAAATATGCCACTATTTTTTTTAAAAGGATCAACTCAGCAGGAGTTGCCATCCTGTTGCCTCCAGCAGCAACCTATCTTAATTAGCAGATGTGAACAGCATAGTAAAACCATCTGATAGAAAGTCAGCACCTGTTAACCAGCAGGTACCTAACATAAAAGGCAGGATAGTTCATTGGGGAACAACATGGTTCTCTTTCCTCTGTTTAATCACTTGGTTTAGATGATATATAGCCTACCATTTCCTCATAAAGAAAAATATGACATGTAGCACAACATTGCTTGACTCAACATCTGTTATTAGCTTCTTTTTTTTTTATAGAGCATAAAACGTATTTAACCATAACTGTTTTTCTTACATCTCAATACCCAAAAAGCTGGGACACTGTCAAATGTAAGAAAAAATCAGAATGCAGTGATTTTCAAATTTCATACACACATATTTTATTCACAGTAGAACATAAAAAAACAGATCAAATATTTAAATTAAGAAAATGTGCTATTATATGTACCATAATTTATAAGTATAATTATGTAGTATGCAGATGCAGCATCTATGACGAAGCGTTGTCTTACTGAAATATTTAAGGACTTTCACGAAAAAGACATAATCTTGATGTGTGCATATGTTCCTCTAAAGCCTGTATATACCTTTTAGCATTGTCTTTCCAGATGTGCAAGCTGTTCATTTCATAGGTTCTAATGACAACACAATCAGAGATGCAGGGCTTTGAACTGAGTGCTGATAACAAGCAGGTTGGTCGCTCTGCTCTTTAGAGGTTGTAAGAAAAATTAGGATGCAAACTGACCTGCACAGTTAACTGTGATCACAGATACTGATTTCTAAGTGTTCCTGAGTCCATCCAATGGTTTCCGTCCTTTTCCCTTGCACACAGAGATTTCTCCAGATTCTCAGAATCTTTTGAGGAACATTATTCTGAAATTGTTCCGCAACTTGTAGATGCAGATTTTTGCAGATTGGCGATCCCCTTCCGGTAAAGAGAGGCAAGTTACTTCTGAGTAACACTGCCTCTTCTTATACCCAGTCATGGTATTGGGCTTTTTTAACAGTTCATCTGATTGACTGCAAAGTGTTCCACACCGTTTTGGTGCCCCCATCCTAATGTTTTTATGAAATGGTAAAATGTCTGTTTAAACAGTACGTTTTCTGTGTTCTACAGAAGTTACACAGAAGTCATTTTACACAGCACCAAGACTTGTTTTAAATTGGGGTTTTGTAAAAGTTATATAGAACCATAGAATTATGTGTATGCACACTTAAAACTGACTGCAAACTTTCCAGAGTAAAGCATTATGCCTGTATTGTCTTGATCATTAAATTTTCATACTTTAAAATCATATTATGTATTGAAGATTAATATACTAGTACATTTTGATTTTGTTATCATTAGATGGGTGTGGTGTTGGAGCAAATGCCTTATTATTTCTGAATATTATTGGCAGAAACTTTGCTGCTTTTGTAGCCAGTTTTGGTTTGAATAGTGAAATTAAGTCAAGGTTTCAGTGATAGACTCATAGTCTGTCATTAACCATCTATACCAACTCCAATATTAACAAATATTTAAAGAATAATTTTTTGAGCAACCTTCTGAAAGACAACTATAGATTTCTTGCAGCAGTATAGAATCATACCGGGATCTTTTATTGTGTGTGTCTGTATGTATATGGCTTCATGTCACTTCTGAGAAATTAATTTATATTTATATTGCACAACAGAACAATATAAAGTGGCGCGACACTGTTCTGCAGGCCTGGAATCATAAATAAAGACATTTATACGTTATGTTTCACATCCTCTTTTTGTAGTGAAAAGTAGTTGTTGACATGAGTGTGAGAAGACAGCGTGTTGTTTTTTGTGAAGTCATGTGCATGCAGGTCTCTGTAATATGTTAAACAAAGCAACTATGAAATATGAAACCCTGCGGAAAGTGTACACTGGGGTGTGGATGGTTTGCCCAATATTTGTTGGCCACGCTAAGCAATCCTCTTTCATAAACCATTTAATTTGTAATGGAGTGGTCTCTTCCACTATGTGTGTGGGAAGCCAAAGCATAAAGTGCTCCCTCGCAATGATCAAATTCACAGTGTAGTAGAGTCACAATGGTGTGGGAGATAAATGCAGTTCTGAGTTGCCCGCTTTAGCAGGCTTCTGCTGTGGGTTTGGGTAGATATTTGCTTAACAAATGATCACTGCCACACACTAATAACCAAACTGAATGGTTTCAGACTACCATCTCTCAGATTAGTGCTTGTCAGATGGACCGAAAGCTAAGTCAGCTGTGTGTAACTTTCACTGTATCACAGTTGTGATACTGGGTCTCTTGGATTTCTACAAACACTGCAAGGTTGCTTGAACATGGCTGAGTTTTCTCTGATGCATCTAATATTCTAATAATCTAATTTGCCTTGCTATGATTTAAATTGCGCTACAATTCATATTTTACAAGAATACTAAGAGGATTTAGTTTAGTAAATGAGGTAATAGCAGCTGAGAAAAGAGTCTCTTGTTGAGGAGGCCAGCCACAAGCTTTCTCCTCCTGGTTTTGTGTTCAATACACTATAGAATTTTTCTAAGTAGAGAATGGGCTGCTTTTATTCACAGTGCCCCCAGGATATTTGTGTGAGAGCAGAGCAGGAGACTGCCCTGCTGCAATGGACATCGGTGCTGTGAAACAGAATTGGAAGGGGTGTATTGCATGGGGGGGTTAGTCATCACTGATGTCCTTTATGTTCACCTGCTTTGTGTAGTGATGGGAGGTTGAGTCATTAAGTTCAAGTCCCATCCGAAAGGTCGCCCTGAGTCAGACTGTCACCTCATTGAATGGCAGGGCTGGTTATTAGTATTATTATTATTATTTCTGAGCTGGATTTACTCATTTTTCCCTGTGTTTTGTTCCAGTGTTGTTGTTGTTGTTAAATAAAGTTAAAAGACAGATTACCAGAATTTTTTAAAGAGATTTGATGCAATCATTTTCTTAGCACCAGCATGATTTCACTAAGTTTTAAATCCACTTACCATTTTTATTCTCTCACTTTCAGGTAAAGCGGTACCAGTGCACATTCGAAGGCTGCACAAGGACGTACAGCACAGCAGGAAATTTGCGGACACACCAGAAAACGCATCGGGGCGAGTACACATTTGTGTGTAATCAGCAAGGCTGTGGAAAGGCCTTTCTCACCTCTTACAGCCTTAAGATCCATGTCCGTGTTCACACCAAGGAGAAGCCATTCGAGTGTGACGTGCAGGGCTGTGAAAAGGCCTTCAACACGCTGTACAGGTGAGCCTTTTTTGTTGTCTTTCATGTCTCATGTTGCTGTCTTTACAGTGCTGTGGAAAATTGAAGTATATGTAAAGTCACCTTTGTCATCACTGTAGGTTCCATTTCAGTTTTGTTAGACTTGACCAAAAGTAGTATAAGTAAAGATGATTAGATCTAAGTGTAGACAGGGGGCAGTAGACAAAGCGTGATTCAATAGATGTCTTGACACAAAAAAATGAATCGAGCGACTCTGGACTTCGTTAAAAGAGAAAAATATTTTAGCCATTCTGTCAGGTGTTTCTAGTTTGAACACAAGATAGATCAGATGTACAAATCATAGGACATCCAAGTATCCAGTTTGTACTTTTTCCAGTAGCAATGACATGTGTCTGTGGCTTGCTGCTCCTGTGCCATCATCGTAAGCTACACAGGGCTTAGAGCTGTTGAGATTCCTGGTCTAACTGCAGGCTTTTCTTTACATTGTGGATCGCATTAGTGGTTAGTCATGGTTTGCTTCAAATAATCATTAAAATGTAACATTGCTCTCACATTGTGTGGCATGACATTCCTTCTAATATTCAAATCTTTGCATCAAAATAAAATGGGTCTTCCTCATTCACTGAAAGTCTGTGCGTTTCTTTGAAAAAAAGATACGAAATATGAATTTAAAAAGAAAAGCAAAATTGCACCAAAATTAACAGAGCACTGCTTTTTCTTTTACAGTGTGCTACATTCTTGGTTATTAATACATCTTTGCAGACAAATAAGGTCTTTATTCACCATTTACCTGACCTAAGTGGATCTCCTCGAACAAAATATGTTTCATTCCATTTATTGTATCTGCATGATGGATGCCAAAAAACACTCAAAGCAAAGTACTTAACAGCTTTGAGATCCCTCTCTCTTTCCTGCCAATGTTTACCCAAAAATATGCATTTATTAGACACTTAATTTTTGTTTATGATTTGTTCTTGGGTAAAATCTCTTGCACTGAATCCAAAGTATTTCCAAACAGCTGATGATGATCCACTTTAAGGGACAAGGTCTTCATGTTCTCTTGTGCCAGACATTTGATTTTTGATGCGGTGTTACTCGTCCAGACCAGTCCAGCACTGCACACTGTGTGGTGCAGGTCACGGCTGTGACTGACTGATGCTGTTTTTTTAGGAAGGGCTTGGTTTGCTTTTGCTTTGCATGCAGTTCACAGAGCATGCATTTTTAGTATCACTAGATCATGTTCATTTAATTGTGAGAAGCCAAAAAACGCAATCGAGGTTAAAATTGTATTAATAACCCTATTCCCCGTCTGACTCAGGTCTTCTTTTTTCTTTTTTTTAAAGACTTCTTTAAATGAAATGAAACAGAAGTCGGCACATGCTGCTGAATTCCACTGCGTTTACTTTGTCCCTCTCAGAGTTTCCCATTGTGGTTTAATGAAACACTATTTTCTCTGCAGGCTAAAAGCACACCAGAGACTTCACACAGGCAAGACTTTCAACTGTGAATCAGAGGGATGCACAAAGTACTTTACCACCCTCAGTGACCTGAGGAAGCACATTCGCACACACACTGGGGAGAAGCCATTCCGGTGAGCATTTCCTTTGTCACAGCAGGTTTAATTTACTCCTAGTTGAAGATGAAGGAACTTCTGTACAAAACTCTTTTAGTGTATTTAAATGTTTCTTGTCTGTGTTAACGGTCTGTTTTTCCCCATATAAAGACACAGAGGGGCAATGGGTCATGACTTTAATCTAAAAGGATGATGAAATCCAGCCTTTAATGTTTTTCACTTTATGTTTACATTTAATTTCAAGCTGGGTTTTTTCTCCTGTTTTTGCTTTCAGGTGTGATCACGATGGCTGTGGAAAAGCCTTTGCTGCAAGTCATCACCTAAAAACGCATGTACGGACTCACACAGGTATACAGTGTTCTGGTTAACCTCAATTATCTGGGGAAGCTTCAACAAAGATGTATTTGGTTTTATTTCGTCCTGATTTCCATTCCCATTGTTGCCCAGTGCCTCCCACGTGTTGTCTGTTTAAATAACCGAACCTGAACCATCTTTCCTTCAAACAAAAACATATTATAATTGCTTTGTCTTCCTTTGAGAATTAGAAATGAAAATGCTCTTTCCATGTGTGCTTCTATTGATTGAACAAAGGCTTCCAAATAAGACCCCCCCCCAGATGGACAGCTAAGGCCAAGCTATTTGCTCTAATGATTGCATGCTTGTTTAGGGCATGTAAACATCCTTCCTACATGCCAGTGATCAAACACACAGACAAATACTCACTCCTGTTCAGGTGGCTTCTCGTGTATTTGGTGGCCCCAAATATAGTAGATCATGTTCACCTGAAGAAGGAATGACTTGAATTGGCTTATGCTTTGTGTTGTTGGAAAAGAAACAAATACAAGTACAAAATGTATCAGTCACCGTCAGGATGTTAAAATCCAGTTACAGGATTCATTGTACTGTGGTTGTGTCCATTTGGCTGGATTTTGCATATTCACACTGAAGAAAAATCAAAAGCATGTAGCTTAACAGTGATGACACTGCATGGGTAGAATGCTGATTGGGTAATGGTAAATTGATTGGTACTTATATAGCCCCATAAAGTGCTATTTAAGTACCAATGTAACAGTTCGGAAAGGGGGTGGAGAGGAAGTGCTTCTACCGTTTGCTAATTGGTTGACAAGGGGACTTTTCTGGAAACAAGAAAACCACAGAAAAACCTTCTAAGATTAAAAATACACCATGAAAAGCACAGACATTTCTTTTGCACTTGGTTTCACTTCAGCTATTCGTATGTTATAACTTCACTCTGCTTCACGCCTGGCTGATGCACCAACAGCAGCACAAGAGTAGCCCACATATTTTCTCACAGACTTTGTACACTGCCTCCATCTGATAACAGAGCTCTCTGCAGACAGACGGGCCACCCCCGACTACCAGCAGACTGCGAAGGTGCTTGCCCTGCTGGACCATCAGTTCTGCTTAACTGACCACTCAAAGCACTTTTCACTATAAGCCTCATTCACCCAGTCACACATGGATTCATACAAGAGCTTTATTCTATACCTAACGTGCACCTTTTCTAATAATCACATGCACCGTATCTTACCCAAGGATACTTTAGCATGAAGCCAGGGAGCAAACCACTGTAGACGACCTGTACTACCTCCTGAGCCACAGTTGCCTCAAGGTTGAAAACAGGACAGTTTTCATTATTTTAACGTTTGGTTTTACTTTACTATAAACCGTTTTGTATATTTTGACTTCAGCGACTAAGCTTAAGAACCAAGAATTCCATGAACACAAACAAGAAGAGCTCATATTAACAGTTGTTTCACATATTTCTAACACTTCCCCCTGGTGACAGTACATAGCTATAGCATGTGTAAGACGGTCTGCAAAGCTAGAGTAAGAGCTGCAAACAGCCATGCTGGTTCACTTGAAATTTTTATATTATTGTGACATTAGTAAAGTTGACTTTTTAAACCATACGGCTGCATTTTATTGTCACTGAAAATCATTATTTTCTCAATTTAAAAAAAAAATCAAGCTGCAACTTTGAATTTTGATTACTTTTTCTGCCTCAAGATATATAAAAAGTCAAGAATAATGAATAAATTAATCAGTCTCATTCTGTATTTTCTGCCTTTGTCTCTGCTCATTCTGTAGGGGAGAAGCCATTCAACTGTCCTAGTGACGGCTGTGAGAAGACTTTTAGCAGCCAGTACAGCTTGAAGAGTCACATCCGGGGCCACGACAAAGGACAGTCCTTCAGCGTCTCTCTCGCCCATCCGCTCTCTGAAGTGAGTCACAGCACAGTGTCTTGTCAGAGTGTGGGCACAGTTGGCACAGTCGTCTTGTTCTCCATGTACAGCCTCAGGGCTACATGACACTGTGCTCCTCGTGCCATTTACTGTATGCTGTGTTTTGAAGTACGGTGCTCTTTTTTTCATGTCATTGTTGTTGCCGGGTGCATTCAGCTTTTCACGTGATAAACATTTGTGTTATAACACCTCATATCTCAGGTATTACTAGGTGGTAGACTTTCTACAGAGCATGTCATCAAAAAACTAAAGCATTTAACTTTTCCACTTGTGCAATGGCCTGTGTTAACAGTGGCAAATATTTACAGACCATGATGTAATGATGTAATTATCTAATGGATTACTATGTATGGTAAAGCCTAGATTTTTAGCTTTTTTTTTTCTTTTTTTTTTTTTTTTTTTTTTTTTTTTTGTTTTTTTTTTTTTTTTTTTTTTTTTTTTTTTCTTCTTTGACCAAATGAGCACATGTTCTATGTCCATGTGTCTTGTGTTGCCGATACTGATGAATCACAATACATCTTGCTGTAGATATATCACTTATTTTTTTTATTTCCTGTTGTATTATTCACTAAATGACAAGGAAAGCAAAATGTGACACTTGGGTTATGAAGGGACTAATTGCTGACTAGTCTCAGGAATGAATTTTGTGTTTTGCACTGTTCTGTAGAAGTACAAATTGGCATGCTCACACAGATGTCTGGTTTGTATTTGAATGTACCAGTACTAATAGTATGTTGGTCAAGACTCAGCACTTGGTTATTTATAACAGAAGGGAGTGATTTAACATGATGTCAATAGATTATAATTATTATTTTTCTTTGTGGAAACGTGGCAGGCAGAATTTTTAAGAATGCATGCTCCAAAAATCCCAGTTGAACATCACATGTAAGTGCATGTAAATGCAAAGCTGCTCATGATATGTACACGCAAATCCAGATCTGTCTTCACTAAAACTGTACAGCTGCAGAAAGCACATTGTAGTAATGTAATCAGCATAATCTTGAGCAATCTGATTAATTAAAGGCATTATTTTTGTGTATGGGCATAGTGTTGCTTAAATGTGTTGGCTGATTAGGGAGTCAACAAAATGCTGTACTCTAAGTTTTTGCATATGATTAAGATCTATTCTGACTTTTGCTGGCTGACACTATTAAAACTTGATGAAAACATGTTGAATGCTGTTCCCCCTCCTTAATGTGTCACTCTTATACTGCATGTTGTTTCTCCTTAAAGTGTCAATAAGCCATAAATTAGGAAATGTTGCAGAGTGAGAGGCACTCTAAAAATGTACAGGGTAGTGTTGCATTTTGACGAGAGAACGCTTGCTGCTCACACACCCCGACTAGTTGACTGGATTGAAAACATGGCTGCGGCCGAGCGTGCAGCAAATTTACGGAAGTGAGGTATGTGTAATTCTTAAGCTACAAAAGCTGTTTAGAAGTGTGCCTCCAGTTCGTTGCTTGTGGTGGAGCAAACGACAGAACCTGAATTTATTAGCCCACTCAAAATGTGTGTGACCGCCATTGCTGGCAGTACACAAATACATCGGCAAAGTTATGCGCGGAACAATCAGCTAGCTCGGCAAGCTAATGCCAGGTTGCTGCGGATAGCCTCGGCTGCTAGCTGGTTACCAAGTGCTTGGTTGCTAATCATGCTACTTCTCAGTGCTGGACATATAAACCTCGGCGAAACCGTGTTAGCGGCGATTTCTTCCATCTACGTGCTGTCTTATTTGTGGCTTTAACGCCCCTGTCTGATGTCGCGCTAGCTAGCATGTGCTAGGTGCCAGTAATAGAGGGGCTTCATCAGGACTCGCCACGATTCTTCTCTTAACGGGAAAACTAGCCGAGGAGAACTAGCACAGGTAACGTTAGCCAACTTGGCTAACTAGTCGAGCACAGCAGAAAGAGGGGAAAAATGTTCGGTTAGACTGCAGCACACTTGTGCGTTGAGTGTCACAGGGAGTGTGTATAATAATTTGTAATTTAATTCTGCTGGTGCCACAGTCTGCGGCTTGGTGTCTCAAGTGTTTATGTATATATATATATTTTATTAAACCCCGAGAGCTAACGGTAAGTTAGTTTTGTATGGTTAGCCCGCTAAACGGCATGCTAGGTCGACTAAGGTCTGCTTGGAAGTTGGAGCATGCTAACGTTTAGCTCATTCGCCAGCTCCCTGTGAAATAACTGGGTTGTTTTTGTCCAGACGTGTGGTCGTGAGTTTTAATCGTGAACTTTTTTTTTGCTGCAAAACTAGTGTTCAACTCAGCCGGCTGGCACGTGCTGCTGCTGTTGCTGCGCCGCTGTCCAGTCTCGCCAGTTTAAACAGCATCCTCGTGCCTCCCAACTTCGTGGGCTTGGAGCTCGCGGCAGTTGATTTAGCTGGGATGTAGGGATTTGAGCGATTCTCATCGGAATGTGCACCAGCACCACTTCGCGGATGTTTGGTTGCCAGTAGGCCCAGGGGAAGTGCTCAACTTCAGGTCGGCAGCGGAGATGATGAGCCCAGCAGGACGGTAAAACGGCACAGAGCTCGTTTATTTATCGGAAAACACATGCATCATACCAAACTCTGTTACCCACTTTTAGATTAGCTGGTTTGCTAACAGTTGACTTTGCTTGTGAGTTGCGTGTTTATTATTGGTGCACAGTTTTGGGAGTTTACAGGCTTGCTATCTTAGTGAAAGCAGTGCTTCTTTTTGTGATGGCAAATGAGACATCTGTTACGACAGTGCAGGCAAAAACACCACGTGTTAACATAACTCTACAACCAAACAAGCGCTTTACAGAGGGGCAGGAAGTGGGTTGATTTGAGAGTACAGTACAATGTCTTTCACACTCAAAATCTTTGCTTATGCTGTGGATATCTGTGAGTACAAGTGGATCTTGGAGTGTCAAGATCAGTGACTGTAGTTTGCAATATGGTGTTAGTACTGTAAATAACACTGTCACACCTTACTGTGGTAAATTGGCAGCTATGGGTTTAATGGCTGGTGTGTTTCTAGAAAGATCAAGAGATTAATAAATCTTATTTCATGGAGAAGACTACACCACAGTCAAATGTTTATATAGGAAATAAAT
>VOQK01001303.1:25561-50803 GCA_015052645.1 Benitochromis conjunctus | reverse complement strand
TGTGTATATGTATATGTTTTTTTTGTTTTTTTTTTACATTTATTTGTTTACAGTGATTCTGTTTTAGGAGTATATAGATATAAATCACTTTAATGTCACTATAAGAAAGAAGTAAAAACTGAAATAAGTAATAAAAATACTAATTAAAAAAAAGCTCCATCAAAATGAACAAGAAGAAAATATTTGGCACTGGGAAGTCAGTACTTAACAGGCTGTCTGTGGGATGTAATGTCATTTGTTGTTGCTGCTGTTTAAACACTAACGCCACAATCACACTTGCTTAGAGACCGGTCGGTGACCCCCTGGCAACCTCCAGTTGCTAGGGAGAAATGTGTGTTCCGTAACCACTTGGATGTTGCTAGGTAAAAATGGTCGCAAACATATTGCTGCACCGAAAACCCTCTTGTGCTCGCTTTGGCTGCTAGCAGATTGCTCTGGTTACCTGGAGTTTGGTGGACCACACCAAGTTGTCTGCAATATGACCAATTTCACTTGGGGAATAGACATTTGTCCCTAGCAACCTGTGATTGCTAGAAACAGAGATTATTCTGCCTCCAAAAACAAAGCAAGTTAGTTCATGAAATCATCACGACTGTTTCTTCATGCTCCTGAACACAAATTTCCCCAAACTATTTGTATGTCCCGTATCCTGATTTTTCATCATACGGACCAACTGGGGTTCCTGTCTACAAAATTAATATGTTATACTTTTAAAAAGCAAGAAACCTCTAACCTCCACATTAAGATTTAGAGGGACTGATTGTGAAGCAAATCGTTTTGCTGCTGACACCATTATTTCAGCCAGGCTATGTATTATTTTTAATGTCTTACTAGTTAAAAATACTTTACTTGATTACAGTTACACATTAAAAATAGCTTTGCATTAGTAAAAGTTTGCTGGGTTCTAATACAACAGTTAGTACTTGTCTAAAAGCTCTATTTCCTGATTATAGTCACACATCCTCACTGATGAGTCTGGACAACAGATGTGCTGCAGACACAAAAATACACTTTCTTTTAAAGCGCATTACAAAACACACAACATTTCATGTCCATGACTATAAACAAAGTGAGGCCTTGAGTAACACGTTACATTTCTCCCATCTGGAGTTGCCTAATCCCACAGTGACAGCCTAGCTGAGAATGAGTGTGACCAAATATGAGCAAAAACAAGTACCGGTAAGCATGCTCGCCATGTACAGCATAGGCAATGATTGTATTACCTTATGTGGATAATCTATGCATTTTATAAAAATTCTGCAATCTGAGAATTCAATATGTCTATTATATTTATTTACAAATATAAACGAAACCCCTGCTAACAAAGTTGCAAAAAAAAAAACGCTAGCTCTTTGAGCAGGTGCCAAAATTCCTCTATGTAGGAAAAACCTTTGCGGCTACCACTTTATCACTACTGTAGCTCAAGTAAAAGCAATGTGATAACATTTCTCTATCAATATTTTGCAACACTTCATTTAGTCTTCCATAAATTTAACTTCTGATGTGATAATGAAATTATAAATTTGATTTTTGACAATTCATCTAACGGTTTAAGACACTTTAATGCAAACAACATTTGCTTACATGTATTTTACGGCATAATTTCACGAGCTTGGACGTTTATAGCCTTACTGATAAAAAAGCTAGGTTGATATGGTTGATAATTGTTTTTATTACTCATCTTTTGGCTGATCATGAACCAATAAAGATTCACAGTATCTCCGACTCTATCCGTGTAATGTTTGTCAATGTTGTAAAAAAGGCATGCAGCCGGTCTTACCTTTGCCCTGACGTGTCGCATGGTGAGCCCTTCCTCTTGCGTGACTCTGGCGTGGCAGGGTCCAGAGGGCTTTCCCCTACTGCACTCATTTTCAGCTTTAACTGACCTGCGGGGGGAGAAACACATGGTAAAAAGAAGTGTCAGGAACCAAATGAGAGCAGCCATTCATGTAAATTCCACAGCTTTTTTTTTTTTTTTCTTTCTCGATCTGTTCCCACAAACCGCAGATAAACGAGCACAGGAAACCCACAAATTTTGTACAGACACTGGACAACAATTTCTTTAAGTTCTCACTATCAGATAGGGCTAACCACCCAAGCACAAAATCTAAGGCCACATTGAATCTCCTGAGGCTGACAAGACTTGAGTTTGCAGTTTTTCTTGTAAAACAAATTTATAATCCCCCCCCAAAAAAAGAAGCTAATTTAAGAGCAGAATAATGTTAAATTAGAAGAAGGGCAAATTTAGAAGACCAAAAAAGAAAACAGAAAGAAATTACAAATGACATAATTCCACTGAAAGAATGGCTTCTGGGTGGCAAGATTTGATTTTGAAGTTTTCACACTGAGCTGTTCGTGGTGACGCCTACTATTTTGTCTTTTATGCGTCTTCAATCCCTCATCACAGCATAATGATCTGCAAAGTAGAGTCTGCATTTCCATCTTTCTGCATAAGAACAGTAGTCATGGCAACAGAAAATGCTGCCAAAACTGCTGGAGCACATCATGTTTAGAGTTAAGTGGGTTCCTGTCTTTTCAGTTCAGCGCTGAAGTTAAAGCCTTTTTAATGTCATCGATAACTGGATTCATCCAAATAATCATATGATGCTATGACTGCGTGTATTTCTGTCAACACCGTCACCAATTAACATAAACAGCAATTTAATTACACGTTTGTAATTCTTTCTCACAGTCATTCCAAAAGTTTACCCCTTTTACACGCATGCATCTTATTTGATATTTGTCCTGACTTGTCTTTTTTATTTAAACTCACCTTCACCCTTGACCTCACACTGTATATCTCACAGTTTTCTCATTTCTACCAACCTCTGAATACAGTTTAAGAATAGATTATTTTGTGCTGAGTACATTTGAATCCACTATTAAGAAAAACTGAACTGAAAAGAAGTTTTGTTGCAAATGCAATGAGGTAACAGAATAAGTGAGTATGTGGTATGTAATGTGCTGAAGGTAGAATCTAAACCTCAGCCAAATGTGTGGCTAATGAGTGAGTGGCCATACTGAGTGGCTAATATTAGGCTAAGCTACATGTTTCAACTGATAAGCCATGTATGAGGTTGACAGATGATAGGCAAGTGTTCGCCTGCAGAGTTACATGTCACTCTCATCCTTTATGCTTTCAAATGATCCGGACACCCTGCCCTACATATGTAGTCTTGAATTACTATTTACAACAGCATGGCCCAACCTGTAAACAATAATGACAGTCTATGACTGACTGAAGGTTGTTTCAGGTGACAAATTTAGTAGTCATTTACATGGGATAAAAAATAAAAAAAAAAATCTTAAAAAACAGAAAAATAAAAAATTTTCAACAATTATTCAGATTCGTGTCAAATCAAACAGTATTTTAAACACTGGTGAAATGTGTAGCACTTTGAGTCGTGCATCATCTTTGCATGTTAAAGTCCTTGAGCTGAAAGTGGCTGCAGATCATTGCACTGGAGTTTTTACAGCCATATTTACAATATGTTCTGCAGTTTTAATAACTTTCCCACTTTACTTCCTGTTGCAAAACGGGACAGAAAAGCACTGCAGTGAGTGGCGGGCTGGCACTATAAGCTCTCAGAAACAAGTTAACTAGTGTTGAATATTAATTAAATACAAATAACTAGTGTAGCAACATTATGCAACATTTAATCATTTAGTGGACATCCAAGCGACATCTGACTGGCTTCTCCCATTCATAGTTTACGTACTCTTAGATAGGATCTCACAGAAATACACCGCAATATGCAAATGGTATGAGGACTTTTTTGTACAGAGATTTTTGACTGCTCACAAACAAAGGAAGAATTTTTAAAATTTCTTTTTGGCATTTTTTAGCCTTTATTCATAGGACAGTTCAGAGTAGACAGGAAAGCAGGGAGAGGATGTGTAAAGTGACCAGGTAAGCTACAGCACCACCTCGGGATTTCTAAAAGTACGGTGAAAAATAAACATGCATGAAAGCCTTTCATCTACATGTGGGAAATTTATTTTTCTTTAAACTCTACATTCATGCTTTGTGACTGAAAGAAAAATCGGTACACATACACACACAACCTCTTAAGCCCACTAAAAAACAGGCTGCCATTGTCACAAGTATTGGGTGCTGCTGCAAGTCCATGCTGCTCACGGGATGCTAATCCTTCCTGACTAGCCCCGTTTACATTTCACCTCAAATCACCCCTTTGCCCTCCTTGTGGTGCTAACTCACAGCATTTAAAAAACATCCATCGACAACAGTGAGAAACACATTAGCACCCAATGAAAACACAATTTAGCTCATTTTCAGAGGCAGAGTTTAGTATGTATTTAATATAAGAGCTTGAGCTACAAGTATGATATATAATGTATTATTTGTTTTGTTGCAAATGTGTTAATTTTGGCTATATTTTAAGGAAAAAACATTTATAACACACACATTAGGTGATATTAATGGCCTGAGTGGATTCTAGGAATAAAAATAAAAATAAAAGAAGACATTTTAATGTAGCCAACATCCGTTTTGCCTACCTAATATCTGAAACAAAAAACAAAACCTTAACTTGGTATATGTTCATAAAACTGTTTCACCTCAGTGTTAAGTAGCAACACATGTAAACAACAGAAAGAGGCTCCATCTTTTCAGAGTGACCGTCCCATCATAATGCTCATCATTTATGATGGTTAACAAGCTCAGGTAAAGCCGGTATGTTTCTAGGAACGCATCTACAAATTTACAATTCACTGTCAGAAAGAGAACACCAGGTACAGTGATTATGTCTGATAATGTACCAAGCAAGCAACACCAAATGCATCTGCCGAACCCCCTGTACTCACTCGCCTTATAGATGGATGGTTTAATTTATCAGTCTAAAAACAAGAGCACACTTTAAGCTTTCTGTTTGTACCATGAAAACAACTGCTTATGTTTTCTCAGAATGATTCAAAGGAGTTTGTGAAGCCCACCGGCTATACCCAGCCAGATTTTTACATCAGGGCACATGGCCTGAGATGTAAAAATCTGCAGGCCTGAGTATATTGATCAGCTATTTTTAACCAATTTTGTATGTATTTTTTGTTTATCTGTCAGAGAACACTGTCCTAGTTTGAAAGTTTAATTGCTGCTAACCAGCAAGCTCAAGAGCTTGCAGTCACAAGTTTTCTGTGCCGACTGGTTGGTTCAGCTCTTTATCTCATTCAGGTGCTCCACTGAGTCTAAGGGCAGGTACTGCACTTATATATATTTAAGTCATGCATATCTATGACTTACAATGTGTACACAGTTACAGCAGTCTAATAATGGCCAAACCTGTGGGCACCAGTGTGGAATGACAGGACTGAAGCAGTGCAGAGATGGATGATCATCAAACCAGCACAACACCTGCTTTACTCTTTGTTTGAGGCTACAAGCTCCATTTGCAGTTTCAGACTAAAGCACCAGTAAAGTTAACATTAACCCTCAAGTTTAACCCGTTTGTAGGGATTTGGCTATGAAGAGCCTATGAAGAGGTGTTTTCAACCTACACAAACATGCCTAAAAACCTAACAGTGTAAGCATGATGTGAATGACGCCATGCACATGTCAAACCCTGGTTGAAAAGTGGTCCTGAACACAAAGTGACACCAGTGTTTACTTCAGCACTTTGCATAATTTTGCTCTTCTTCATGGCTGGCAAGGACCTACCCCACAGAGCAGTTTTTTGTGACATTGTCCCCTAGCGACAGTGGTAGACGATGGCCTGCAAAGCTGTGTGTAGAACCACGGCAGATGAATATTCGAGGGATACAGTGAAAAATCCAAAGATTAGTTTCTAGGTAACTGGCATATTTCCATGTTTCAAACATGGTAAAATTATCTGCTTTATTTGTAAAATATTTGAAAAGGTCAAAGCATGCCATAGACGAGAAAGTAAAGAAAGGCTGTATGTTTTGGTTTGAGAGGCAGTGCAAGTAAAGTAAGATGGTTATAACAGCTTTGCCTCAGAGTGGGAAGGCCACTGCAGTGTAAAGGCACTAAGCTTATTTTGTGGACCATCCCTGTACTCCCTGTACTGTAGTTTCTTGCATACATTACTGTACTTGGAAAGAGGCGATGCTGGTGGGTTATTAAGTTATAAGTAACTGATATGAAAAGTTAAAATGTGTTAATGTCTTTCTATCATTACCAAACTATGTGTCAAACAGTAACACATATGAGTCGATTTTCCATTACAGTCTTGGTGTGCTTTTAGTTTCTGACTGCGTCTTCTCAGCCAAAATAAAGCTGAAGAGGTGAAGCAACAACAGCATCTTAGATAGAGAGCTAATAATTTCAAGTGACTCATATGACCCTTCAGTCCGACTCTGAGTTCTGGTGATCAATGGAAAAAAAGTAAGGGATCTGAGCGTAACATTTACTGATAATAAAGTTTGAGGATCAAAATTTAGTACGACCCCAGCATTTGGACATTCCTGTGAGAAAATAACAAAGGAGGAAGGGGCTGGGAAATGGCCTTAAAATAGAGGAAAACCCTGGGACACCAGCAGCGGAGATAGGCATGGTACTGGAATAATTAAAACAAGCTGAACAGGACATGTATCCTCAAATCAGGCCATGGCCAATTCAGATGTTCTGAAGTTCAGCAACCATTTTTAAAGGTTTAAAATAAAAAAATTTAAACTGTTGTGTGCTCTACCTAGGGAAAAATGTCAACATTCTGTTTTTATGCAATTTACACCCAGTTAAGTGTGAATTTTCACACTTCACTCAGCAACACACTTATATAAGCTAACGTAAATGATTCCGTCAACTGTGACTACCAGCCATGTGATATATATTACAATTATTGGCTATTAAGTATTACTACAAAGGCTTTAAAGCAAACTTAAAACCTGCAGCCGGCCAAAAGTTTTCATTCTCTGCACCCACATGGTTGTCTTTTAGCAAGATTTCTGCAGCAGTATGTCTGTGGACAACAGTCAAGACAGATAAAACCACTTTGTTTGTGCTCTTGTAAATCTCACATCAGTATGCTTAAGACACTTGTCTATGTTCCATGCAGTTGCTGCATACGGAGAGGACGTGATACTCAAGGAACAGAGTGTCAGAAATATTACTTTCTGCAAGAAAAAAAAGCTTTTACAGCAAAGTCGGCAAACTTTTAAACTTGTTTCTATCACACTAGTGCTAGCTGGTGTGAAAAAGTTAGTATGGAGCCCAGCACCCAGCCCTCCATTAACAGGCAATCACACTCTAAAAGCTACTTCACAGTTCAAATTAGTGGTTAAAATATGAATCCTCTCCCTAATGTGGCCCTACAATGAAAAGGTCAGCTCCATGATGAGAAATTCAAGTGTTCAAATGATCTCCTTTAAACTTCTCTTTTCTCCACTCCACATACATTTATACAATTATGGACTTTGTGCACCAGGATTCACATATTGTTGTCTTCTCTCCTTTTTCTTAAAAAAAAGAAAGAAAGAAAGAAAGAAAGAAAGAAAGAAAGAAAGAAAGAAATCTAAACATCACATTTAACAGAGGATTTATCTAAGCACTAAGCAGCACATTAAACTATATTACTACCCTTAACTGCCCCTTGTGAATGAGTATAATTCACAGTGGATGACAGCTTTCACAGTTTGCACTTCTTATAGCATCCAAGCTGTGCTGCATGTGACTGAAACAATCATAATTAGTTACAGCTGCAGCGCGAGCATAGCCTCACACACATTTTCACACATATCAGCCTCAAAGTAAACAGAAAGCAGGGACCAACCAAAAAACAAAACAAGGAGAGAGAGGAAAACTCATACTCTAACCCACAAACCTGTAGACCAGGTCCCTGCACCTTTTGACCTCACCTCCCTCTCTGTATGTGCTGTAGGGCGAGAGCCTTCAGTCGCCAAAGAGAAAGAAGAAAAAGCAGCAGCAGCGCAACAGACTCAGACCTTTGAGAAACACAGTCCACTGCCTCCACGGGCTCCCCATTTCAGCCGTCTCAGTATCTTTAAGTTTGTCTCTTCTCCTTCAAAGATCCTTCAAAGCTTTCCTCTGCTTCCGCAGAGCTGCATACACACACACACACACACACACACACACACGCACACACACGCGCGCACACACGCGCGCACACACGCAGGCATGCATGTGCTCAACAGCCGTAATGTATGGCTTGGAGAAGGGGGAGTAAGGAAGAGACCACCAGCAACTGAGCAGGGCTTGAAGAGTGTGGAAAACAAGGAGATAAGAAGGACCTAAACGACATTTAGCCTCAATACAGACCCATTATTTATCTTTCTGATGTAGACGCAACCTTTCACCAGGTCCCATTTTATTATTTTGGCTCCTTCAAAGAACCTTTATCTTTTGGATAAAACGGCGACAAAAAAAAAAAAAGAAAGAAAGAAAAGAGAAAAGCACAGAAAGGTTCCCTCAGATTCACATGTCAAGGTTTCCATCTGATATTAATCGACCTAACCAGAGATTTTATCAGAATTAAATATGACTGGATCTTCAGCAATGCCATAAACAGAAGTGAAAGGATTATAGTAAAAGGCTAATAAATTATTACCTTTAAACAATTATCTGTAAAATAAGCTCACGACACTGCTCATGCATGCAGCATGGCCACCCCTCTTTGCTGCATTGTGTTGGTACAACCCATGAGAAGCCGCTCAGTCACTGTTGCTGAGGCCCAACCTCTCAAATATAGGACATGACCAGAGAATGTATACAGCTTCAGCAAGGCATGTAGAGAAGCCAGTGACTCATATGTTCTTTCATGTGTGTCAAGTGATGTGTCGGTGCCAAATCGAGTGTGCAGGTTCACTACAGTCACTAAACTAGCAGGTTCAACTGAGCAGCTGATTCTGGAAAAGGCTTCAAGCTGCGGAGATTTTTTTTTTCCATGTGGTTTCCACATGAGGGCAGGCTTAGGATTTGGTTTCTCATAATTCAATTAACAAACAAACAAACAAACAGATTCTCTCATTACTTATTATTAGTTACATATCATTAATAAAATACAGTGCAGCGATGTGTGATCCACTAGCACAGTTATATGGTAGAGGAACTAATTGCAAAGCAAAATAAACTGCAGCAGCCATGCTCAAAAGCTTCTTGATCTGAACGTGCAATCAAAAGAAGAACTGAGAAAAGATCAGATGATGGTTTAAATTTGAGGATTTTGCTTAATTTTGCTATATAAATATAGCAAAGGTGCCTTTGTTGTGCTACTGCTTCATTAGGAAAAAGAATATGAATTTCTCTGTTATTTCACTCCATTTGATTTACAGAAAAGAAACCTATGCAGGAAAATCCCTGGCTATGAATGCCTCAGTTTGTTAGGATTTGCATGAAATTATAGCAGAGGTGGGTGCTGGCACAAGTTAAATGTGATTAACATTTGAAGACAATCCTCAATCAGATGTGGATCCAGGAAGGATTTTCTACCATAGTGAGATTAGGTCATTTTGTCTCACATCTTTACAACTACACATAAAAATGAAATAGTAAAAAATTGGGAGGCGTCGTCTTGATGTTCAAGTAAATATCACAAACTAACCTGGCTCCCTGCATTCTTCTGGATACTGGTACTCAGTTCATGGTATTAGCATTTTCCATTCAATATATAGTCTGCTCATAAATTAAATGTGCAGTCTAGTCTAACATTTCCAAACCAACTGCTGGTTTTCAAAAAAAGAAAAAGAAAAAGAAATGTCATTTGGCTTTTCAAACAAATGTTATGACCTACAGTTTACGTAGAGCAGTGATTGAATTGGCTAGATTTTAGAGTGCGCTGCAAGCTTGCTTTCCAAAACAAACTATTACCCTGTCTGCATACAAATTTTCTCCAAATTGAATCAATCACAAAGCATGGACCCCCGTGCTAGGGGTACTTTGAAGTCCAGTTTGGAGCATGTAAGCAATGAAAGAGAATCTGCTTTCTAAAGAAAAAGACACAAATATCTTCAAGTTAAGCTTCTTCTTTTTTTTTCTTTTTTTTTAACTAAATCTTTAAGTGAAATTTCTAAGAGAAAATCAGTTCAGTGCATCTTCAATGTCATCTTAGAGTCATGGCATTGAGGGCAAAAATTGTTTTGACAGCAATTGACTGACTTATCATTAGGCATTTCTTTTCTACCAAAAGTGCTATCAGCTGCTCAGATGGATACTTGGCGAAGGAATATTTTAAAAGGGGAGAAAAACAGGTGCTGATATCGCTTACTTGGTTGAGCAGCCGGCAATTATACTGAATGATGTTCAGCCAGGTAAAGGACTGCTTGCTGCTGGGGCCTGGTTTGAGAAAGCTCCCGACCTTTTCTTGCATCTCATTCACCTTCAGTCTTACTACTTTCCTGTCTACTCTCTGCACTGTCCTAGCAAAATAAAAGCCCCCAAACTGACACGGAATAAAAAAATATGCATAAAAATTGCATAAAATGCATCATAATTTGTATATTAACATATTTTCTCCACGTTCCATGTTCCGCCTCACATTTGTCTCTAAAATACTTGGTATACAGTGAGATCTATGTCTTGATGCATGCTCAATCATCCAGGTAAGTAAATCCCAAAAAGTTGATTGTGTTCATCTGGACGTTTTCAGTGGGAGAAACGTTTCGTCACTCAGCCAAGTGACCTCTTCAGTCTCAGCTGACTGCAGGTTTCCCCAACCTTATGAACAGTACCATTTGCACAATAACTGAAACCAACCCACTGAATGAACAATTAATGATCAGTTCCTTGATCATTAATATGATCATGACCATTGATCAACAACTACTGACGAAAGCCCATTGATCAAAGACCATTGATCAATGGCCATGAGCACTATTCACAGAAAGTTGGGCAATGGCTGCAATCACAGCATTGTAAGATGGTGAAAGATGTACCCTTAGGCCCCCTCCTCGATTCAGAAATGGTCTTTCCCTTTTCACGTAAATAGCCTCCTTGACTCCTCGCTCAAACCAGCGTTCCTCCCTGTCCAGGATGTGTACATCCTCATCATTGAACGAGTGTCCACTGGCTTGTAGGTGTAAATAGACTGCAGAGTCCTGGCCTGACGAGGTAGCTCTTCTGTGTTGTGCCATCCACTTCGCCAGAGGTTGTTTGGTTTCCCTGATGTATAAATCCTGTCAATCCTCCTGGCACTTAACAGCGTAAACTATATTATTCTGTTTGTGTCGGGGGACCCGATCCTTGGAGTGGACCAATTTTTAGCGCATCGTGTTTTGGGGTTTAAAAGCCACAGACACTCGGTGTTTAGAAAAGATGCATCTCACCTGTTCTGATACTCCTGACACATACGGGATCACTATGGGTTTTCGCTTAGGCAGCTGTTGTCCTTCTCTCCTGGATCAGCTGGAGCTTTCTTTAGTACTGATCTGTATGCGTAGGTTTATGGTACACATCAGCTTTTGGATACCCCCCATTACTGATGGAAATCTCACAGTCTAAGAAGGTTTACCTGACACTTTTCATCCTCCCTGGTGAATTTGACGTTGGTCCACTGAGTTAATGTGGTCCGTGAATTGTGGTATGTCCTGAGATTTTATTTTCACCCAGGTGTCATCTACATACCTGAACCAATGACTTGGTGGTGTTCTAGGGTAGGATAACAAAGCCCTGTTTCCACTTCTTCCATGTACAAATTGGCCACAACTGGGGAACCCATGGCACACCCATGTTTCTGCCTGTAGTACTGACGCTTCAGCTACTTCATGTGGCTTTTTTTTTTTTTTAACACCCATTTCCTGAAACATATTCCAATTATAGTTACATAATGGACATGGACATGGACATAATGGGTAGACTGTCAGCTTTCATTTGAAGGAAACCCAGCATCTGGTGATGTCCATGACTTCAAGACTTTAGGCTGCCATTGCCAGCAAGGCAATGTGTTTTTAAGCAAGTATTAGAAATTTTATTTTCAGTTATTTTAATTTTTCCAATTACTTTTGAGCACCTGAAATGAAGGGATTGTGTTTGAAAGCTTTAGTTCCTCACATTCTTATGCAATCTTTTTGTTCAACCCACTGAATTAAAGCTTAAAGTGTGCACTTCAACTGCATCTGAGTTGTTTCATTTAAAATCCATTTTGGTAATGCACAGAGCCAAAATTAGAAGAAAAAAAAGTGGTCTCTTTCCAAATATATATGAACCTAACTGTATAAATTGCTTTTAAAACTGCTGAAAATGACTTGTTTGAATTGTTAATGTTGACAATTGCAGGTGTTTAAATTGGAACACAATCACTGGTGTTTGTTTTTGTTTTGTTTTTTGTTTTTTTTTACTTCAAAAGATGATCAGAAAATGATCAACAAAATCATTTTCCCATTAATATATCACATGTTTAAACCTCTAAATGTTAGCTTTCAAATGGTGAAACCAAAAACAACCTGAAAGAAATGCTAAAAACTCTGTTGGACACTAGAAGAATTGACTGACTTTTAAAATTGTTGCACTTAGTTATTGTCAGCAAATTAGACATGTCACCCAACCTGTATTTGGACAACAACAGCAGCAGCAGCTGGTTACAGCTAATGTTACGCTTGACAAAAATCCAGCTTTCCCAGTGATAAACAGTACACACACTGTACAAGAGTTTATTCCCTAACTGGACAAGTCTGACAATGTTAGCATAATGTCAAATAAAGCCTTAGTAACAATGCCTACCAAGAGAAAAGTTCAGGATATCCTCAACCTCTCAATATCAGTTATTAGTCTGAAGTGAGCTTCACTTATTCATTGAATCGTACCAGATGCCCTTCACAAGATTTGACAAACTTACAGCCTACCCCAGAGTAAATATGCACAGCCACTTCATAGCCAACCTTTTGACAGCTGAGGTAAACAGCAATCCGACAGGCTATACGTTTGAGGTGACTTCAGTAAAAGTGTAAAATATTGCAAAATGTTTAACTGACAAATTCATCCATTTTTTGTTCCCGATTTATTGTCAAGTGTTGGCATTATTCACATACGTTAAATAGTGTGTACAAAAACGTTTTTATACTTGGACTGAAATGCAAACTGCCTAGCCTCTATACTATGCTTGCTTCTAAATCCCAATGAAAAAACATTAAACATAAAAAAAAAATGCTGTTGTGGCCCTTTAAGATTCCCTGCTTCTCAACTGAATACCCTGTTAAGTTCCAGCCCATTGTTTCCCAACCATCTGTGAACACCCAGATCCAGGATGTTTACCAAGAGTAAGAAATAACCTTGGACTGCACACAGCTCCTCAGACATTATGACAGTTAGTCAGACCTCTTAGTGTATAGATAGCACAGCATAAAGCTGTTTCTAGAGGTGAGAGACAACCAGAGAATTGCTACCTATAGTTGCCCTGTTCATTTATGTAACCAAAATATAGAAACATACATTTTCGCTGAGGTAGAACTATCCTCTAGCTGTTTTCTGAGCAAAACATTAAATCTTCCTTATGAATCTTTTAAAAGACATTAAATATACCACTAAAACAACATCACCCATGGACCATCAGAGCTGTGTAAGTGCCTTTCTTAGTGCCTGTGTCATTGTTCACCTAATTTTTTCACAGTACGTTTTCTCTCTCAAACACGTTCACTGCCAGACTGATAATTCCACATGAATATTCATCATTTATTGAACTCCGCTGGGCACTGTGTAATTTGGCGTGTGAATGTGGGTGTGTGTGTCCTCGTTTCAACTTGTGAAACGCTATGGGAGGCCTCCTCAGACATGCTGGGACGTTCAGAGCAATGCACTTCATTGGCCTGACGTTTCAGAGCAATGAAAAAGGCCTGTAAAAAAATTTTCTTTCTGGCTTCTATAAACTATTAAACCTAAGTTTACCTAACTTGTCTTCTTTAAAATTAAACTGACAGGCTATTAACTATGTGTGGCGATGGCAAAGACTGGAGTCTTTCAAGTCAGCCAATTATGCATTCTGTCTGCATACTGCAGGACTTAAAATAAATGACTTGCCCTGCAAAACTGAAAAGAACAAAACGCAAATCAAACCAATCTCACAGTGCATTTACACCTTAAATAAATTCAAACAAACACCTAGACTGACAATATAATTACGATGGTACTACCAAGGTTTTGTGGCAAATCTCGCACTTGTTTTGAAATTAGATTTAATTCACCATTTTACTGCTAACAAACTATAGTTTGCAGGGTTTTTCCTGCACACAAGTAGAGTTTAATTTACTCAAGCCTAAATATATTTCTGGCTTATAAAATGAACAAAAGTAACAGGTAAATGTATCTGCCACCCTGCCAAAGGTCTATTTTAAACCAGGATAAACTCTCATTTTCTCTTGGTCAGGAATAGATTTTGAGGAAAAAAAAAAAGAATTTTCAATGAGGTCATAAGACAGTAAAATTTGACAAGCGTAAACATGTTTGGACTTAAATCAACGTACACAGGAGTAAACTAAATCCCATGAATTAAAGAAATGCATGTAAGTGGGTGCAGTTTTTAAATATATTAACTCATAATACTGGTACTGAAACACTAATTAATCACCATCGATTTTGATAAGATGCCATTTACAAGAGAAAAAAAACTTTTCAGCATGATAGGCTGGTGCACCCTCTTGAACTTGCTTATATGTTACTTTAAAATTAATATTTTAACTTGTTTGGGCTACTGGTGATATTCAATCACAAAAGCAGTTAAGAGAATAATAGATAATGAGAACAAGAATACAAAACAAGCATAAAATCAATTTCAAATCCACGGTCAATACCTAGCCGCTGTGTCTTTCTGTACTTGACCTCAGGTTTGCCACTGCCATCCTACAAACGTGGCCTTCAGCCTTCGTTAGAAACTCAGTCCAGAAATTAAAATAATGACAAAAAAAAAAAAGTATTCTAGTCAATAAAAAAAAATTACTCTATCAGTATTCAGTGGGAAATCAATGTTCTATAACAGTTTGCTGCAGAACAAAAGACGCAATAAGTTGTTCGAGGCATCACTGTGGCTTGCAATGAGACATACTGCAGCACTCAAGTCAACGAGCACAGAGTACCGTGCTTACTTGATCTAGGGCTCCAGTCGGTGAGTCATGTGGTGGCTGTGGTGGCCTTGTCAGGGACTGAGCAAAGCTGAGGGAAGGAGGGAAGCCTGGGCGTGAGATCAGCGGTGGACCAACGGCTTATAGTCAAGAGGATGGAACGATGACGATGGTGGGGTTATGGCTCCACAGCCGCTCTGTCAAAAAGCACCATCCCAGGTGCAGGGAGAAGCCCGTTGGCCTCCAACTGCAAAGAAAACACAGAAAAAAATGGACAATCACAATACTGTTCGTTTGCAATGTTGTAGAAATTAGCCTTGCACAAGTTATGCTGTACTACTGACATAGAACTGTCAATAGTTGCCATATGTTAATAACAGGTCATGATTTTTGAATAGTCAAAGTACCAAGCACCATCAAACAACAGAAAAAGTGAAAGACCATGTTAATTGCTAACAGAGGGATAAAGTGTGTCTGGCATGGTGAGATTAGATGCTATTACAGGAGGAACATGCAAAAGCAATGACAAATGTAGAGGTGAAAAAAAAAAGGTACAGCTGGCAACGTTACTATAACTATGGGCTGTTACTTGAGGGTGATTTGTAGTGGGTGATATTCAAGGAATAGTGAAATAGTGACACTCATATGTGATCTGAACATAACACCAATACAACCGATGAAGTGAAAATGATTTCTTATTAAGTCTACAGAAAAAATGGGAATCTATTCTACTTTTCCTTATTTTCTGCCTTATAAGTAAATATAAATTGAGTTCCAGCTTACAAGCTGCACCAAAAACTAATTTTCAGACTGTTTGTTCTACTCTTATGGCACATTTATGCACACACAGTCACTGCAAAGAGGTGAACTGACACAAATTTGCACCAGGCATCATGACTAGAGGCAAATCTGCATTTACACAAATCATACACAGAGACAGAAAAGAAGGGAGAAAAGTGAAAAATCGTATATCTCAAGACATTCTGAAAAAATCCAATCAGAAGAAAGTTGGCTTGAGGGCAGATCAGCTAAAACAGATTAGTTTACACAGAAGAGAAATAAAGGGGCAGTACCAAGACCTAGTGTAAGATAAATAGGGATTATTTTGAACTGTAAATCATGCAAAGCTACTCTACAAGAGTTGAAGAGGTTCACGTTGAAGGAAACCTTTAGCATTTCCTTGTAAAAGTGATAACAACCGAGAATAAAGACTACATTAAATGAAGGGTCACTACTACCAAACGACTGCATCTCATAAAAGATCAATAAAATTGTTGGGTGAATTCAAAATAGAAGCATTCTATCTGGAGAATTACAAGCAACCCACACCAGCTGCAAGGCTTCATTCATTAAATATATTTGAAATATTTAGGTTATTTCACTGTATAAACCTAAGAGAAGCACAGAAATCCACTTTAATAATAACACAGACGATAAATCTAAACAGAATTATCTGCCCCTGACGTTTGTGTTTCTTGCCTTGACATCCACTTCATAGCTGCTCACAGCTGGCTGTTAACAACCCAGCAGGTAGGGACAGACCGATCATAGTAAAGTCTGCACACCATTGTGTCGACTCTGGTGGCTTCACGTTTTGTACTCATAACAACTCATCAACAAACAAACTGAGAACACAAATAACACTCCAACCATTAAAACTCAACATGCAATAACAACAGCCAACCAGCAACCTGGAGCTGGAAATTTGATCATTCATGAAGCAAAAACACATTTAAATCCTTCAAATTAATGCAATAACTCAGTACTATAAATGTAAAAACATGCTTAAAATATAATGGAAGAAAAGGTTTCAGGTGGTTTTTCTGGTCTATATTGAGATTATTAAACATCAGCTCACTTTGGAAACATGATAAAAGAATATTTCAAAGAAAATGGGACTTTCCTAAATTTAAAAAAAGTAAAATAAAACATGAAACATATGGTATGGGTTTGATTTCATTTCCTTTATAGCACTTTCCACCCTCCCTAAAAGCCCAAACTCACTCCACAAGTTTAGTTTAGCTCAAAATAAGATGACAGAAAGAGAACCGCTGGTCAACAAGACCAGCAAAACCAAGCAGTCTGTTTGGAAACATGTTGGGTTCAAGGAACCCAAAGTTCCATAAATGCAACAATCGAATCATCCTGTCAAAACAACTGTTAGTCCAGTACTGACCCAAAATAAAAGCAATTATGATTCTTGCTATAATTGAGGTCAGACTGAGGCAAGGACAAAAGCATGTAGACCATCAGAAGTTCAGTGTCGCCAAAGTATCACCATGTATAGACAACATTCAGTCACTATCAAGTACAAAATCTTGTATATTTATTATCACATGCACTAGGTGTGAAGACACTGCTATAGCTGTATTTCAGTGGGACAATGATCTATATTGTTTTTCTGTCATTTTCTCTGATTTCTTGTTAGTTTTACTGACAACTGCCTTTGTAATTAAATTATTGATTTATTGACTGAATTGACTTTGAGTCAGTTTACAGGAATCTGAGTAGAAAGGCACCCCAGTTTAGGTTTTTGGGTGTTGTGTTCTACTGGGAGGACAACCCCGACAGACTCAGGACATGCTAGAGGGATTACATCTCTTGGCTGGCTTAGGAACATCTTCCTGTCCCGGCAAGAAGATTTGCAAAAAGACACATCTATCTACAAAGTAGGGTCAAATTAACCAGTCTGATGACAATTGGTTAAACGTATGACCGGGGGTCAACACTGGTCCACCAAAACTTTTGATCGGAAAAGTACAATTTATATTTTTGGTTCCAAATTACTCCATAGTTTAAGGTCAGATTCACTTGTCTTTAATACACATTTAATGGCAGTTTGCAGAAACACTGAGATCCATTGATGGAATTGCACTTATTATACGACATTATAAGATGTTATTAAATAGCTTTACCAGTGAGACTCACTTTAAAACTCCTGATTTAAGCCTAATACACCAGTTTAAAGGAAAGAGGCGTGGTGGATTTATAGCACAAGACAAAACAACACCATCACAGCACAGAGTTTTATCTCGATGACCACGCTTTTATAATTGCTGGAAGTTGCCCAATAATAAATACTTTATTGTTTCCTGCTTGGTCAGCGAGAGCACCTTAGTGCAAGAACTGCATTTCAGGGTTTTCTCTTCATATACTGAACAATAAAACGTGGAAAGTTACAAACACTCGTGTTTGGAAGGATCTCGAGTTTTGTCAGTATTGGCTGGATTTGAACGACTATCTGGATCTGATTCGCTGGGTGGTTCTGCTCCTCAGCAGACCCCACTCTTCTGTTTCCATCTGTTCAGCTGACACATGGTTGACCTGTGCAACAGCACATCAGTCACTCAGTCTGGAGAACGAGCTGCTCGGGCATTATGAGTGATTTTCCCGACTATGGGGATCAAAAGCAGTATCAAGCGGAATCAATCTGCAGCCAGAGTCTGTGCGGCAACACAGCCCTGCATAAGAAGGAGGCACTGTGCTGATTTTAGACGTTAGAAACAGTTTCCTTGTTATGTGTGCTACACAACACGCATTTTATGTAAAGATTTGATAACACATGATTGTTGCCAGGACCAAACACACCAGCTGATTGACTAGTCTTCTTAATCTGGCTCCTTACAGTGCTGCAAGAAATTTTCAAACTTTGGCAAGTCAAAAGACTTCTTAATGCTTTGCATTAGACCTCTCCTGTCTCAGGGTTTTCCAGCATCTATTTAGAGTTTGATCAGATAGCATTCATTTACAGCTGTGAATTACACCTCATCACTGGAACAGCAGGCAAACTAGAAGGCAAGTTTACAGGTACATACCCATATTCAAAGGAGAACAATGAAGAGAGAAAACAGAGCTTCAACGTCAACTTCATTTGATCCTCACTTCATCTGGGTTACTTAACAAAAAAATTTTTTTTGCATACACAGGGTTTCTCCAGGCTCATAATGGGTCTTTTTTTTTTTTGGAGGGGGGGGGGGCTGCCTTCATCAGCAAGGCTGGTCCATATACAGTAAATGTAATGAGTCTGCATTACCTTATCTGATGAAGAACATTTCCTGGTACTTCTAACCATCTTACAAAGAAAAGCACTGTTCGTATATCAGTATAATAAACCCCTAATCAAAAAAATGGATTAAAAAAATATGACTTTCTCTTGGCTCTGACGTAAACTTCTTTTGTTGGGAAAACCCTGAGATAAATATTTAGCAAATCTGTGTGTGTACTGAGCCTAGCCTGGATTTTAGTGCGGGATTTAATCGATTCCAGTAGATTGCTGTAAATGTAAGATTAAGATTGCTGTAAATGTGCTGTAAATTTCCCCTCTTTAAGCAGGAAATTTACAGCAATCTTAATAATTTTCAGCCCAGTGGTTGTACTGGTGCAAAACGACTGGCCAGAAGCACTGCAGACACAGGTCAATATCCAAACCAGAAAAACACCTAGAGCGCTCTTGCTCTCTCTCCCTTCTTCTGCTTAGAAACTCTTCCCAGCATCCACAGACGGGCCTTCAAAGATTTGACGACAAGCAAACCTAGGCTGTTAGGCAAAACTTTCAACTGGCTGCTTTCTTGCTTAGATAATAATAGGCAGAAGAAAAAAGGAAAAAAAAAAGTGAGTGAAGTTGTTAACAGTGTAAACAGTGTAAATAATTCTCATCCTCAGGCCAGAATCACTAATGTTATTAAGGTGATAACCCTTTCTCAGCATGCAGAGGTGTTCAACTACAAACTCAGGGCGATTATTTTCATATAATAATTCTCTGCTATAAAGTTTAAATCATCTTGTTTATCTTGTTAAAAATAACTTTTACTTCTGGTAAATTCCTCAAGATTTTTATTAAATTTGCACTTTTCTGATTGGCTGCAAATGTTATGTTGCTAAATTGGCATTTATAAAACTTTTGTATACTTTACACACAAAAAAACTGCACTCAATGAGGAGCCCTAAAACATGTATATTTAAAAATCCTCTTTATCTAATGAACATTCATTTTGAAATATGGATTTTAACAGCTAGCATGCAAAGACCAAAAAAACCAAAACCAAACAAAATAAATCCTTCCGTTATTACCAAGCATGTGCGATAAGGATGGGACTCCCTCCAGGGAGCTGCAGGATTTTGACAAAAACTTATCAATACTGTTATGAAAATGCATCTGGAAACAAGAGCAATCCGTCTAGCCTCATAGCGAATGTCTGCCCTTCATATTCACACTGTCTTCAAGTGTTTAAAGATATAGACACAATAAGGGGACCTTCAAAAGCACATTTTAACTTGCTGAAGAAGTCAAAACCTTCTCCCATCTACTGCAGGTACCCCAAAAAAATCAAACTCTTTTGCTACAGCAAAGTATTATGACACACTACTTTATCAAAGCACACAAAGCCTGCATTTTACACAGTCCTTGATTTCTTTAAGTCTGGTGATCCAGCAGCCTTGGCTTCAGTGGATCAGTAGGCTTGTTTTGGAACAGTGTGCCAGTCTTTCTGCTTCATCTATTATACGCTTCTAAATAACTACAATGACTACGTGATGGTCAGATAGTCATCAGATGGAAAAAGGTCAGCCTGCTTACAGCAGAGGGTCAAGGAGAAGTTCAAATTTAGAGCGATAGCTCTTTCTTTTTTTTACCATTATACTTTAACTTCATTTTATAAATTAAAAGAGAATCATTACATAACAGAATAATCGTGACTTCTCATCTTGCTTTCTATTATATAACAATGAAATAATGCCTGTAATCACACCCATAATAAAACCAGACTGACTACTTGGTGATTGGTGATTTCTGGCTTAGAAATACTGTGTTGGCTCTATGTGACTTTTATCTTTTAAACCAACAGTGCTTTCTAGATGTACAACATGAGTATAGGCAGGAACTGTAAAGGAAAGTGTTAACTGACAACTGGTTTCAACTGACTACAAGCTGGCTCCCGAAAAGCCAATCCCCAACTGAACAGGTTTACCGTTTTTCTAACTTCTTTGAAATATTGCCCAAATGCAGGTCATATATTCTAAACATGACAGCATACCAAGCCAACTGTGGTTGAGTTAAGTAGATCAGTTTTGTGTGCTCCATAATGATGCTTCTTGTTGACAGGAAATTCAGTGGGTCTTGTCTTATCTATTAACATGTGTGGGTAAACATGACACCTGACACTGGATTTTGAGTGCACACATACACACTCACTACTGTCCATCTGAAAACAAACCACAGAAATATGCCCACCTTATTAGGCAGTAGGAAAATTTTGAAAAATTTAATTGCCTTTAGTACAATAAGAATTCATCATTTCAGCAAGATAAACAATGTTAAGTTAGAACATTTGTTTTCCTTATATGTATTAATCAAACATAATTTCAAAAAGTTCAAAGGGGTTCATTTAAAATCAACCAACAGACAGCCAACAGCTGACTTTCCACATTATGAAATGGGCCGATATATCAGTGTCATTTAAATATTCAAAATCCTGAATTAATTTAGTGATAAATAATAAGAAGCAATTGGAAAACAAACTGAACACTGTGTTAAACAACAACCCATAGGAAGTCACCCCGACCATCAGCAAGTCCCCAAATCATTGTCTGCTGACATTAAAAGAAGGTACTTTCAGCCCTACCTCTAATATAATTTACTTTTCAATCATCTTAAAACTGTACACACAGTACATACTCACAAACTGTCTGTGAGCTGGGATTTTTGAGTAATCACACCACTGCAAAACATGCCCTGTATCACACAGCGAGTGTGATACAGGGCATACAGTCCAGTGTTGCCTTTTGTGTAGGTACTGCTCACTGCAGTCATCTCTGGCTTTGCCACCAAACCCGTTTTCTTCCTTTTCACATACACCATTTACCCATCAAGTGCAGGCAAAATGCTGTGGTACTGGCAGCTTAGCCTGAGATTAGAACCACACCTCAGTGACCTGCATTTCAGGTGAATGGGACAAAAGGGAGAAAAGTTATAAAAGGTGGGCAAAGAGGAAGAGAGGGAAGCTGGCTGGATACCTGTTATAATAACAGGGTGAGCCAATTTAGAGAACTGACTCCATTTAAAGACCAATGAGTGACAAAACAAACTATAAACACAGAAAAAAATGTGTAAAAGCGAGCAGATTACATAATTGGTAGGTGGGTTGTGCTTAAATTTCAATTTATTTTCTTATAACATTGCAATAGTGCTTACATTTTAACAAACAAGATAAGTGGCGAACAGTCAGCGTGATCAATAAAATGCAACAACTCTTACACTGCAACTACAGCAGCATTCATCTGCAAATATTTTATTTGCCAAGTACTTTGTTACGAATACGTAATTAATATACAGGTTTTCTTGCAGAAAAGTTGTTAACCCTTGCAGCTGAGACTACTAACGTAGGTGAAAGTAATCAATACAATCAGACAGACAGTAACCAAAAAACTAAATAAGACAACATGAAAAAAACAAACTATCCAAGTAAAACAAGAAACAACCCCTTGAAAGCTTACTAGCAGTAACCCCTGAAACCCTTTTCTGAACTGAGAAAAGTCTGTCATATTTCAGGCCTGTGTATAGCGCATATATGTGCATCTGAAATTAGTGAGGGTGATCTATGCTGCTACCCATGGAAAAATTCAGAAACTAATTTGTTACCAAACTATGTCTTTACCAAACCAAAACCCATCAAAAAACGTAAGACATCAAATGTTGTCTTTATGGGGGAAAAAGTTGAACCTGTGTGTCATTTCAGCCTTGACATTTATAACCTGGTTGTAGGAGTGTTGGAGACACAACGGTGTTGATCTTTACCACCATTACTATGATATATCAGTACAAGAGTTCAGAAACTCCCAGACAGAGAGCACAATGCTGAAACAGCTTGAAAAGATTAGATGTTCTGTGGAAAAGTTTTTAAAGTTTTCTGCATTCACTTTGCTTCCTGTGAACTGACTAAATGTTACAGCTTTTCTATATAGCAGTGTCAAGTTAGGCCCAGTGGGGAATAGCCTGGGCTTGAAATACACTATCAGAAACCCCAATATCATCAGCCACCTCAAAAGTGAGTGTCTCATTCTGCTGATGAACACTAAATCCACCACCTTGGACTATAGGTGATTCATTACGATTCATTCTTAGTGATTACATCACTGTAGGTGAACCGCCTGTGCCATTCAGGGGTAGGTTCAAACTTCTACAGTATATGTCAAACAAGCCCGTCAAGTATGGCCTAAAGATCTTCTGGCTTTGTGATGCACACATCCTTCTATGCAAGATATAGAATGGTTCCCACAGTCAGACAAACAGCTGAAGAAGTTCAGAAGAATTTTTCTTCTCCCATGTGCCTCTTCCACAGTGTCTCCTGGAGACACTATTGTGGGGACTCTACAATAGCACAAGGCAGAAATCCTTTCTCTGAAGAAGGCTTCTGAGTTCTGGGAGGTTTATAGCACAGAGTTTGCTTTCAATGGCAGCCTTACCATAGTCAGCTAGGTCAGGAAGAAAGGAATGGCTGACCAAAGGAGGTATAGATATTATGGACCAGATGGCTGGTGCCTACTCTACACCTAAAATTGTAAAACATATAGGTGGCCCATGGTGCTATGGTGCAACTTGACAGTGTCACCCTGAGTGCCTACACCTTTTTCACTGCTGAGCACCCTGAATTCAAGAATGGTATCATTCGTCCTCCTCACTGAGCTCTCAAAGGCGCTTGCTACACCACATATAAGAAGTTGACTGAAGGTTGCCCCCAACTGCAAACCCCAATCACTGAAGAAATGGGAAGGTGTGGGGTGACAAAAGCCACAACTCAGCCACAGGAAAAGCTGACAGGACCAACCAAAGACAGCAAGATTTCAGATCCAAGTACTGAAGATTGTAAAGTCAGCAGCCGGTGTGGGGAATGCAATGTACTTCTGTGTAGTGATTACAGCCAGAAACAGGTGGTTTGTCACAACTGTATGTAGTTGTGACAAACCAAGGGGGGAAAATCCAAACAAATGAAAGAGGAATTGTCTGGAATTATCCAAATGTTTTAAAAGTCTTACAAAAGTGAAAAATACAAAATATTTCAAACATTAAATTATTGTTGTGTGGACCAAAACAGAATACAAATGATTATTCTTAACCAAAATGACAAAAGTGGGATAAAAACACATCGATTTTAACACGGTTCGTTTCTGACCCACTTATGGAAGAGTGCAGGGTCCAGTCACTCATGCATCTGAGGGTTAAAGGACATCAGACAGAGGTTCTTTTTAGGAAAGCAGCTGAATGACATCAAAGACCCCCACAACAGAGAGCAAGTTGGTTGGGAAAACAAGAAACATTGGCGGGGAGGGGGGGTACTAGAAACTGAACTTTCAAAATAAGAGCAAAGGAATTGTCCACTAGTGAACCGGCTGCAGATCGGGCCACAAACCCCCCCCAAAAAACTTAGACAACAAAATAAAATGTATGTATAAGAAAGTCTGAGCACCTGAATCTATTTCCTTTAAATGAATCAATATAATATTAAATCTTCAGGGGAAGTTTAAACCATACATGTGATCAGGTCTGTAACCGATTGATCACATTGTGCAGTTCCTTCATTGTAATAAATAAACCATCAGAGTGGTGTAAGGGAAAAGAGGGAAGAGTGTAGCAGTAAAATGATATGCATCTGAAAAACAGAAGCCAAAAATGAGGCAACAGCAGCATGTGTGTCAGGGGAAAACTTGAAATTTTAATTTTTATTACGGCTGACCCATATGCGTCACGGCTGAAACTGTTTCCATGGTAATCATGGAATAAGAAACGGTAATCCTACAGTTTTTGTTATGCAACACATTAATTATAGAAGATTTTTTCCCAGACAAGGAAGTTTAATCCAGCACTGACACGGGTTACTGTAGCCACATGAAAGGCTTACGAGTTATAACTGCACTAAAAAGATGTTAACAAAGTCAAACATATGGATACAGTCTAAGGTCATGGATAACTTTAAAGTGCCAAATATGACAAATCTGCAAAAAGTCTGGCAAATAACCTGAAAACCGGGGCCGTCTAATGTTATAATGTTAAAAGCATTGTTACAAAAAAATTAAATCAAATCAAAACTAAAAGTAGATGTGAAAAGATATTATAATTATTTAAAAGAAAAACTACATTGTGTACTTCAGTGTTTCAGTTTTTTGTCATTGTTGTCAGATTTGTCAGCACACCAAGCATCAGGAGGTTCTTTGGTGCATGTTTTATTGAAACTGGCACATCTAAGTGACAGGAAGTGTTGTGTTTGGTTTGTGAAA
>VOQK01001303.1:7025-25541 GCA_015052645.1 Benitochromis conjunctus | reverse complement strand
ATGAAATGAGAAAACCAGGTCTTACATTTCCAACGCTTTAAGTTGAAGTACTCTACAAGGACCACAACATTTATTTAAAAAAACAAAAACTGAATAACAGTGTGGAAACACCTGTGGCATAAAATATCCATAGACCTCAAGCTAGCACCAAATACCCGTGTCACATTGCACAACAACACAAAACAAGCGGACTTCCTTTTCTCCTAGTTCTTTGTTCACCTTTGTTAACTGCCACAGTCTAGACATTCATGCAATCGATATGCTGCTTTACAATAAATCTAGTTGTTTTTTTTTTTTCTTGTGACTCTTGAACTCTTGAGTACTAAAGTTTCCCAGGATGATTAATCAAAGACGCTTTTTCACACCGGTTAACACTGCCCCTAGTTTACTCCAAGCTGTTCTGAACTCCTGTGCTCCTATACCTTGCTTCAATATAGATTGACTCTTTCTCCACTTGTAATCTTAGTTGTAAAATACCATTACCTGTAAAAAAATTTATTATCTAATTATCTAAAACTCGGCTCCAAGCTTCCTAACACTGAAACAAAGACCCACGATCAACATGACGTCACTGAGCATGCCCCATTACAGTGAATTTTATAAACGTTAAATGTCGTCTCTAATGATGTAAACAGTTTTTAAAATGACTTCCCTAATTAGTACAAAGAAACAACACTTGCAGTCGTCAGTTTGTACAGTAAACATCATGAAGCTAAACTAAAGTAGCAAACTGCTGGCCAGCCACAAACTGTAGACTCACCTGTGAGGACACGGTGCAGCATTTTATACATAGCAGGTATCAGTAGATCAGAAGCCGAAAGGTGCAGACGAAAATAATAATAATAATAAAAAGATGTTTTTTAATTGCTCAACAGTAGCAAAAAAAATCTACAACAGTTTCACACAATTAGTCTGAAGTGCTTCACTCAAAAAAAAAGCAACTGCAGCCTAACATCCGTTTGTGAGTCACTCATTCTGACTTAGTTGGTTTGTTGTGGGAAGTGAGTGAGAGAAGTAATCAAAGCAATACAAAAGTGAACAGTGCCAGTCACTTTAGTCAGCCATAAAGTGTGGCAAAAGGCTTAAGCTGCAGCAAAACAGTTAGTACCTGCAGCACAGAGTTTACCGTTTGGCGCACACAAACAGAAAGTGTTCTGGAGAGTGGAAAGCGATCCAATGGTGGGTGCACGTTAAAGCGGCGAAGGTACTGTTCATTTACGATCACATAGGAGGACGCCAATCGAACAGATTGCCTAACACTAACCTCCCTAATGGCATGCAAATCTTGTTGAATAGAGATATTAATACTCTTTCTTATGCATTATCTATTAACTATTTCTATTAACTATTCTAAACAGTATACATTTGCTAAACACAAGAAGAGCCATTAAAAGATCTTCAGGGTATGACCCCACTTTGGTAATTTTACTAGCTAAAAGGGTTAAAGCATTTCTCAACCTTGAGGCAAACCTAAGTCCTAACTTACATTACTAAAGTTTGGAAGTCTCTCAAAACAAGGCCATTTAAAACCCAGGCACACGGACATCTTTATGCTCCACTTCACAAGAGGTGTTCAAACACCCATATGTTCATTTACACACTGCTTGCTTCACATCTAAGGTGAGAAACCCACAACTGTTAAGCCCCTTCAGTCAGGTGGATTACCAACTGTGTCCTCCAGACACTCTAATGTACCTGAGAAAAAAAGCTGCTCACTTTCTCTGCTTCCAGCATTGTTGTCATCAGAAAACACCAACTCGGATCCACTCAAATCGATCCACAAGGTAAAAACTGTTGGGTGACTCTTTTTTTTATTGTGACCTGACCTTGTTCAGAAAAACTGGGCTCGACTTTTAACTTGCTCACAACTACTACTCTCCTCCCTCTATTTTCTCACCTGCACTATCAATTTCTTCCTGTATGTACTCGGTTTCTCTCGTTCTTTGCCTTTACCTTTCTGCTTCCCACCATTTCCTCCCAACCCTCAAATTCTCACTGTCTGCTTCACAAGCCTTTTTTCCCCCCTCAGGCGAGAATGTAGGCCATTGCTCTGACGGAGGAGCCGAAGCAGCGCCGCTCTTCTCCTCCTCCCCACTTTCTGTTTTAGCCACAGCGGTAGCTGAATACAGTACGCATGTATGTATGTATGTACAAACGTAGGTTTGTGTCTGTGTGTGTGTTGCCACCTCAGAATGACTCAAAGCGCCAGACAAACCACAGGCTACACCAAGAGCCCATCTGTTGCAGTTTTGCAGAAACGAAATCTCCTGCACGTCCCATTGCATAATTTGATAGATGATCTGAAACGTACTTTGAAAAGAAGTTTATTTTATCCACAAGCTCTGTTGTGTAATAACAACAACCTGCATGGAGTATGTAAACCAAGGCTCACACACTGCATGCCCAAACTTGACTGGAAATGTAGATGTCATACCTCAGTAAGAGATTAACGCCATCAATGGAGTACCTGAAATAAATAAACAAGAAACCTCAAGATGCGGGCTGATGAAACTGGAGCTCTGCCAACAAACATAATACCTTTTTATCCACGGCTGCCTTCTAGTATCAAATGGATATGTATACATTTCTAAAGCGCATAAAAGAAAGAACTGAGACAGAACTGAAGTGCTATAATTGTTTTTACTGCAACTGGCCAGCAGTGAGAAGAGTTTAATGTCATGCAGTTATGTTTTGGGATGAGGGTTATTCAACATAAACTCAACCAAATCTTACAGAAGTTTGTTTTTCCATCTGACTCCCAAGTATCTAATTCTCTTTTCTTTTTACCCTCAAACTATGAAAATTTATTAAGTTGCAGGTCCTCAAAGTACATAAAGTTGCTCAGATTCCTTTTTTGTTTCCCTATCAGTTTTGAGCACTCATAGCTTCATAAATATATACAATTTTCAGAGATGAAAAACATTTAAGCAAGCAGATCAATGTTGTAGCCACTCCAAGTCACAATCTAAAGCTAGTTTAACGTCTGCGATGTAGAAGAACAGAAACAAGCATTAGTGCCCTCGCTATTTTATCTGTTTACGGATCATTCTCTTCAGAAACTTCACAAAGTGCTTTTTGGGTGAACCTTCACCATGTGAGACAGGTGACATGTCTCGTGTTTATCTACGTTTTCATACCGGGCTCATCTTCGACTTGTGATTCCTTCTGTGTAAAATTTATCTGGGTTTGGCTGGTGTTTGCAAACAGGAATTAAAATTCTGTTTTTCAGCCTTGAAAATTTCACGTAGCTATCTCCAGTACATACAAAATTATGAGGAATTAAAAAGAACCTACACGCTGTGTATTTTGAGAATGTGTAATTCAGAAAGAAACTGATTATTTAATAAGGTTATTGATAAACTTAAAACATCATACCCTTATTAAACTATTTTTTAATCCTTCAATTTAAATGAAAAACAAATAAAGAAATTAAAATATGAAAATAAGAAGACAGAGAGAGGCACTGGTTAGTCTGGTATGGAGTTGAGCACCTCAACTGCAGGAAGTCTGTGGGTTGCTCGGCACAGGACGAACCCTGCCACAAAAAGTTGACCAAAGTAGAGACTGAGTGATCTGGAGACAAAGACAACTGAAACCACTACTAATCCCTGAACAGGTTTTACTTCCTATAAATAGCTCTTGGGGCGCCTCAGGAGGTAGCGGGTGCTGTCTATTAACTGGAGAGTCAGTGGTTCAATCCTTGGCCCTTCCAACCTGCGTGGCAACATCCTGAACACTGAGTTAACCCTGATGCATTTATTGGAGTTAGTGTGTAAATATTAGGCTGAAAGTGCTTAGGCATAGAAAAATACACTGGCAGCCTCCAGTGCTAGCCCTCAGCCTCCTAGTAGACACAAATATGTTATTAACTTGAAAATCGTACATCACCTCATTCTCGGGTTATGGGATTCACAAGATTTTCATAAAACTTGACCACTAACCTTGAGGTCAAGGTCACTGAGAGTCAAACTCACAAGATTTTTAGTAAATACACCTGTGGGGTCAAGTTCAAACTCCTATGTCGCCTTGTTCTTGTGTTTACGGTTAAGGAAGAAAAAAGCACTTGTATGAATGGGTGAATGACGCTTGTAGTAAGAAAGTGCTTTTTGTGTTCAAATGGCTCAAAAGTAAGAACCAGCCCATCTTGTTGAGTGAGAGCTCTCTGGAGGAAATCTAATCCCTGTAAAGAGAAAGAGTGTGCTTGATTTTTGTAACAAGGGAAAAAAAAAAGCAAGCTTTGTAGCAAAAATGAAATGCAAAAGCTTGTAATGATTCAGTTGCATCGGTAGTGTGCTGTTTATCGCTGACGACTCACAGCAAGCTTCCTGGTCAGCTGGGGTCTTTCAGTGGAGTTTGACCAGGAGTCTATCTAAAGCTTTTAGGGTTCTGTGAAGGCACAGTCGTACTTTGATGAAACGCTAACATCCCATTCTCACAATGAAAATGCTGTCAGAAATAATTGATGTTGGCAGCTACAGTGCCAAGCTGGTTTAATATCGTGTTATTAAATTATCATGTATGTCATGGGTGTGTTGGCATTTGCTAATTAGCTCGAACCACAAAGCCCAGTGGCTGATGGGAATGCCACTAAAGTTAAATTAAAAAATGCAATTCAATGATGGTGCTAGACAGAGGACGTTATTACAATCCCCCCTCAGGAAGACATGAACACCTTCACTAAAATTCAGCAGCCCACTGCCACCTGGGGTCTGTCTTAACTGCTGCATACACCTAGGGCTGTTCGATATGACAAGATATATCGGATGACGATTTGAAAACATCTATCGTTTCATATTATACACTATTGTTTGTTTAGTGGTGTTGCAAAATAAACTGTTTACAGCAATATTTTTTCATGGTTTTGATGGTCACTGTAGCGGTTATATTAATTTCTTAAAGTTTTCTCTTTCTCATATATTTAAAATAACCACACTACGTTCGGACGAGCAACTGTTTTTACGCGCCGCTTCGTTGGCAACAACGACGGTAAAACCATCATGTGGCTCCGCCGTCCGCTTGTTTATTTTCCACATAAACTTTTCACAATAAAGCTCAAGATCCTGTTGAGACTTTTCAAAATAAACTAAAATGATGACAAATATACATTATTCTCAAACATCAAATTTCAGAATATGCATCAATCAAATTACCTCAAATAAAAACATGAAGTAACTATAAATGACGCTTACAGTCAGCATGTGGATGCAGGCACAGAGAATACCAGCATGGCCAGTGAAGATGAGGCAGAACCAGGTAGCTCCAAACAGAAGGACCAGTCAAAACAAATAAAGGACCTTATTCCTAAACAAGGGCTGAAGCATGGACATGGTTTGGTTATGAAAAGTCTGACACAGACCAGAAAACTGTACTATGCAAATTATGCCACAAACCGGTCCCCACCACAGACTCAAATTTCAATTCAAGATCATTTATTTGTCACATGCATAGTTACAGGAGTACAACACGTAGTGAAATGTGTCCTGACACGCTCCTCAACTGTGCAAAAAGAGAGAACATTATATACATTAAGTGAATTATACAAAAGAGGACATTAGAACACGGCAAACCTCTTCAACCACCTACGCAAGAATAACATGAAAGAGCATGGAGAGTTTACAGATGAGAAGCAAAAAAAGAGCCGTCACATGTTAAAACATAATGCTTAGACTCAAACGTTAGAACAGGCTTTTCCCCGCAGCACGCCATGTAATAAATACTCAAAGAAAATGGCGGCTGTTACAAATTATGTCTAAAAATATATAGTTTCATGCATGGTCAAAACACTCCACTCCAGGTACACGACGCCCAGCTGAAAACACTTCACACAAGTCGAGTTGCCCGAGATTCACAGAATTTACAGAAAATGCACTATTTTGTGATATATGTTGTTATCGGGATAAGAAATGTTTATATCAGGATGTGAGATTTTAGTCATATCACAGGCTACTATATATATCCTTTTTTTTTTCCTTGTCCGTCGTGTTTTATGTGAAAGTGAAATAGTCGGTCTACTCCAGAAACAGAGTATCGTCACTGGATGTTGGCCATCAGCGAGGCCTGTAGTCCCCGAGTAGAGACTACAGGCCATCAGTGAGGCCTGTAGACCCCGAGTACAGACTACCAGGTTTCAGACACACAGCTAAGCGTGGAGCTAAGTGTGTTCTGCCATCATCAAACACGTCAATGTGAGGTGTTTGGACAATAATATGGAGGAGCTAAATGAGTTGATTAAGACCAGCTGCTGTTTACACACAAGGTTAACACACTGCAACTGCCAGGAGCGGCCACTTCGACCTGTCCTGTAACAACAATAATGCTAAAGATGAAAGTTGTTAACTTTTTTTGTTTTTTTAATTTTAAGTGAAATTGGACCAAATAATTATTTAAGGTTGACATTAGAGGGATTTATTAGTTTTATCAATGATTTAAATGGTTTCATTATACAGACCATAAGTTGGAACTATTAAACAAGGAGTAAAACAAAACACAATAACTACAAATGTAATGATTAAAGAAGAAGAACATGATTCTGGGATTAGCTGTACTAATATGAAGGTGGTTTAAAAACAGAGTACTCCCCACATTTTAAAACTGACCTACAAAAATGTTTGAAACACATTTTAAATAATTATTGTAAAAGTAGAAGAGTCAGAGTTTATCATCTGCCTCTGGTCCTCAAACTGGAAGCCGTTTCAGCTTCACCTCCTCAGGCCTGAAACACTTTGGCTGCTGCTCTGGATCTCCTGCTTTGTTTCTTCACACTCTGGACTCTCCACCCGCTCAGTCACAAACACCCCGCTCTAGTGGTTTTATATTCATTTGTTTGGGGTCAAAATTACATCCTCGGTATAAGCTGTTTTTTTCTTTTGATCCCACAGTATTTAATGACCCACTTTAGGAAAAATAATAAAATATGAGATGATGAGAGTTAGATGATATTTGAGCTCAGGGGTCAAAATGACCGCTTTGGCATTTCTAGTGTTGAACACAGTGTGAACGTACCTGTGTTCAGGAATTTCTGGGTGGACGTGAATGTTAATCTGGGTGGTAAAAAGAAATGTGGCAGGGTCGTCCACGCTGTGATTAGAAAATGGGGTAAGCCCGAACATGTTATTGAGACAGGAATGTTTCTAAGGTAAGGCTGGGGAAACCTGCAGTGAGCTGAAAGTGAAGAAGTGACCTGGATAAGTGACGAAACTCGCCACACTGAAAACGCTCCATCCTGATGAACAGAGTCAAATTTCTAAGCTGCCCATATTCCTCTCAGCTGGCGTCTGTCATTGCTGCTGCTGAATCATGCAGAGTTTTGTTTACCAAATGGCTTAACTATTGGTGGACCAACTGTGCATAAACGAGGGCCCATTTTGAGTCAGGAGACGTCTTGAATGACGATTTGAATATTCAAAAATCATGACCATCCCTCCAAGCAAAATAAATATATGTTTTCTGCCTCTTGCACGCTCTACTCAGCCACCACCCTCGCTTTAACCAACCCGAGTGTTTCCAGTAGTGAGAACACATCTGGATCAGACTATTTCCTGACACATGTGAGCAAAGTACAACTTTGGAAAATGTCCTGACATAGTTCAACTAACGCTTGAATTGTCTTTTTGTCGAGTAAAACTGCTGCAAAACAGATTTACTGAAGCTCCGCAAACTCCTCGTTTTCAGTTTCCAAAAACAGTTAACAGTAACAGTAAACTGGCCAAGAACATGACCCTAGAGGCATGCCACTGGTAGCTGGTCAATGGATGTATTAAGCAATAGAAATCTCTAAGACTTGAGTATATGTGTATGCAGTAAATAAGTCCTTGACTTCTTTGGTGAACTTTGGTTTACCAGTAACAAACATGTACTGTACTTTAGTCCGGCTTGTCCGCCTGTCGCCACTCTGCGCCTCGAACCAGGAGAAGTTTTATAACAAGTCATCAGCCCAGCTCCACTGCTTCTTCCTCTTACTTCTTCCTCACAATGTGTCCTATGTGTCTGATTTGCCCAGCCTGGGTACCATGGATGCACAGATACCAACAGTATCTGTGCAGCAACCGTGCTTCTGTACACAAACACACCCCCAGTGGATGAACAGGAAGTCAGCGGTAAAAATCCTTCATAATGTTAATAACTCACATCGCATTGATATCACATGTTGCTGTTAGGCAGCAATTTAAAGCAATTTCTTTTATGCACATGACCTCTATTATTTTTTCTAATCAAACATCAAGAGCTTAGAAATAAAAGCCTGTCTCTAATGCTAGACAGTGGCCTCCTGCAGCTAAGATAAATACGGGATATGGTTACTATTTAAGGAAATAAAGTCATGAGAACCAAACCAAGTAAGCCACAGTTCATGCTTTGGTCACATATCTTCTGACCGTCACATCTGGACATTTCCATCCAATTTTGTGAAGCAAAAATCATAAACAAGTTGGCATAAACACAAAGCATGAGACGGACATGAGCCAGAAACTGCACTTCCTCTGATGTCCACTTGACGGCAGCTCAAAATGTCCATCACTCCTCATAGACTCCCATGTTAAAATGTGCAACTTTAACATGGAGACACACATGTTAACAGCCTGGTACAAGTATGGGTATTTCCCATTAATGACAACTTTACTGCGGGTGAATTTTATAAAGGCTTAAAGTTTGACAGGGACCATGTTTGAGCTCATTGTGTCTTTTGGAGCCTTTTAAATCAAATTATTGAACCAATAATACAATGAGTAAAATTCTAGAATATTATTAGCTTGCGCTAATTAGCAGATATCTTTGTCTGTGTTGCACAGTTGCCCAAATATGGTCACTTCTCGATGCAACAATCCAACATGAGAGTGCAAACACCGAGGTTTCAATATGCAACACCAACGAGTGATGTCACAGTGCGTACATCACTCTGATGCTTTCTGAAGTAAGACCTCCGTGTACACAGGCTTCTTACCCCCGAAATGTGAGATAAAGTCAGTGGACCTGCACTTTTTTGGGCTCACTCAAAGCTCTTTCCACCACAAACCACTGTCATTCATTCACACAGTACTTTATTCTATAGAAAAAAGTACTGTGTGAGAGTTTTATGTATCTGTAATCTACATGATTACAGATAGATGCGTGACCTTGCATGCATGTCTTCAGATTGAAGAGGAAACCTGAGCACCTGCAGAAAACCAGCCAAGCGTGGAGAAAAACATGCTTGCTGCTTTGACCTTTAATTTTATTTTGTAAAAAACTAAATGCAACAATGATAAAGTGCAACAACAAGAGTATCTGAGTAGTAGTCTGGTGTCGGGTAGCATATCTGAGATCAGATCTTTTCCTGAGCAAGTCTAAATGTTATTTCTCCAACTAGTCCCCAGTTAAAATGAAAGTAATCAGTTGGTTGAAACAGTAGAGAAAAAAAAACAGACTGTTTCCTCTTTCTGCAAGTGCCACAGTTTCCTCTGTGGTAGTACTTGAGCAACACAAGCGTTTTGTCTTCATACCGCCCACACACTTCCAGACTCATCGCAGTTTTGACTCTTCAATGAATAAAATAATGAATGCCTTCTATTAAAGTTAGTGCAGACTGTTGCTGCTGTTTGCCTGAATGTAAAAGCCATTTTTATAACGTGGCAGGTGTAGCTGCTGAGAATACAACTAAAAAAAGTAAAGGACCAATAAAAACAGAAGTTCTGACGATGCTTGATCCACAGTCTCAGTGTGTTGGACAGGAAGCAGTGACAGTCTGGCGATTACAAAAGACGTCAACTGTCATCTCGAATGCGAGTCTCAGTTTGGGGGACTGAAAAGCAGTTGTTTTTCAAAGCAGTCGCTTTATTCTGCAACAGTAATGGACTAGTTTCCAAGACTTTCCATATAAATGGTTATAAAGGTAAAATTCAGGGAATATTTCACCCAACAAAATATACAACAATCTTCATGACATCATTCTGTCTTTAGTTTTGGATTTGATCCTTAATATTTAATGCACAACAACCTGACCACCACCGTATGCATGTGTATGTGCATAAGGCGGTTGTCAGGGTGGGTGATGGGGGCCACACAAAGCGTAGGCTTATGGTTAGGTTCAGGCTAAAGTGGGATTTGGCAGGTAGATGAACCCTAAAATCCTTTTTTATGTGCCTGTATGCTGAAATACCACAATCATCTGACATCTGCAGCATGAGCGTGTGGCAGAGATGGGAGGGTCATCTCAGATCATCACGGGCCTCGCGCTTATAAAGGTCGCAGATAGAAAACCGGCTCCCCGGAGCTCATATAACTTTTTTTTGATGACTGGTCTAAATGTAAACCAGTCTAGTTCCTGTAAAAGGGAAATGTTTTCTACACAAATGTAAATGTATGAAAATGAAAAGCCACGTCAGGAAACATTTTAGTGTTACATTCAGGATGAAACAGATACATTAATCAGCATTCAACAATTTCCTGACTGTTGGGTTAAAAACGGTGACACAAAGTCACAGTTAGCGCTACAAATTAGGTTAACACAAGCAAACTCTCACGGATCACAGCCAAAGTGATTGGACATGAACGGTTGGAGTGTGAAGGGTCACCTTTGACCTTGGAAAGAGCAGTTTCCCACTCAAAATAAACTCATCTTCCTCAGCATATCCACTCTGATCAGTCTCACAGTGACAGACATCTCTACTTAGAGGTGAGCTTGCATTTAAAAATTACAAAACAGTCTTAATTCTTCAACAAATACTGTTAAAGTTTGTTATTCACACGTAATAACTCATTTTTGTAATTATTTGCGATTTATGGAGGGTTACGTGCTGGATCTACTTCGTGATGAGCTTTGTGATCACGGGACAGTGTGCCATCCATTTTCTGCTGTTTGGTACATAACCTGAGGTCTGCTGGTGATAATATCAGCCATGTGGATGAATGAGAGGCTATTTCTGTACAGAATTAGGAAGCCGCCACCACCGCTGCTGCTGTATACAGAGGAAATGAAAAATCAACACTGATCATATTCCCTCAGTGAAATGTCATGTTTAATACTGAGGATGAGTAGCTCATGTTTCACTGTAGCTGTGTGTCTGACACTGTGTTCTCTACTTTATTTGCTTCCTTAAACAGTTTTGGGCCTCGGGGCCACCATACCACCACCCAGAGTGCAAGAAGAGACAGCGACACAACATTTTCTGCAGCAGCGGCTGAAACAATGACGGGATTGAATTCAGGCTTCAGATGAGCCAAAAACGGAGCAACACACAGAGCTGTGCTGTGCGGTAGTTCATAATTAATATCTAAAAATGGGGTTTTTCCCAAGTAAAGAGGAGTCATCTGCTTCCTTTTAAAACATAATTCCCACACAATTCACATAACAAACAGCCAAAAACAGCTAGGTCTCTGTGGACAGTGTTAAGCTTTATAACGACTGTAGCAGGAGACGTTATAGCTTAGAGGCTAGGGCTATACTGGCTGGGCTTTAAGGTAGCTAGGGGCGTGGCCTGTAGCTGCTGATTAAATTCTGATGTTAACGACTCCAAAGTCCAAAACAAACGGGTGACTTAACGATGTCCATCTTTTAAATACAGTCAATGAGGGATTGTGTCAAGCCAGGTGGGCGTTGGTGGAAGTGCAGAGTTTCAGCTTCGGTGGTTGCTGCTTGATTCAGAGAAAACGGGTAAAACTTTATTTATAAATGAATCACTTGCATGCTTCTCACCGGAGGCATGAGGACACGCTGGTAATCATGATAACAGTGCTATCTAAAAATCAAAGAATGACATGATGCTAAAAACACGGACCTGACAACATCGTAAATAATCCACATCACCTGCACAGCTACAGATCTTTCAGTTCTTAATATGTTATTGCATAATTACCCACTTAAATCATTTCTTGTGTTTCGCATTATCACAGACTGTGTTTTCCATGGTAATAGTTACAGTAAAAATGTTCCTCTACTTTCTTTATTAGATGTTTTTTTCTCTCCAAGTCTGATCACGCTGAGTTTGACGAACCAGCGGTCTGGTGATGACTGAGGGGCATTCAAAGGGTGCCATGGATACAATCTGTTTCAAAGGCTTCAGACTCACTCGACACATAAAGACGACAAAGACGTTCACGTCAAACGAGATAAAGGTGCTCCTCTGAGAGAGAGAGAGAGAGAGACTGGAGAGAGAGAGACTGGAGCGAGCTCGGCGTTATCTCACCTATGGTTTGTCGCAGCTCCTCGCACAAACTTATGTGTGGAAACTGCAGCATCTGCTTCCACTTCTTGCTCTTTCCTTTTCTGTTCCCGCCCCCTCCTGTGAATGACATACACATTTTTTATTTTATTTTGGGGTTTGAAGGAGAAGAAAGTCTCTACATTCAAAACAAAGAGAGTTTAAAGTAAATCAGCAGGTTGCGTCGTTCATAACCACATCAAGTTAAAACCCGTGCACGTTAATAATGAGACTGAGGATTTTTAAGACTTTAGTCCGTGTTGGAAAAACAACACAAAAAATGGGAAAAATGTTATTCTCCAACTGGTTGTCGCCAGCTCAAAAGCCTCCCTGGGACCACTTTAGTCACTTTGCACGAAAGACACCAACCTATCTGCCAACACATAACCTGGAAACAGAGAGTGTTTGCCTTCCACGTAAAAGTTATACCTTACTGCTGCAACCAAAACGTTCCAAAAGGTGCAGCTTTTACTTTGAAGGGACACTACTTTTGTTTCCTGTTTGCATCACACTTTGTAGAGTAGTTTGAGTGTTTGCAAGTCGACGTCTTCCGGTTTTTGGTCCTCTCCACACTCCAGAAGTTTCCAGGTGGAAGGTCTCTGAACCCCCACAAAAGGTGCCAAACAAGAAAAGTCTGACTGACTTTTTGGATTTTTTACTTTAAGGAAACACAGAGTAGCAACAAGCCAATCACAAGGTAGCAATCACCCAAAAGCGTAACCAGCTTATTTGTCCTTTTTGACTCAGATGGTGGGTTCACACTAAGCAGACCAGACTAGAATATAATACAATAGAAGCTACACCGGGTGACTCTGTGTGGTTTTAAAGCTTTGTTGTTGCTGTGATGAGATCCTTTTGACGGTTCTTAGAAATGATGGACATGTCTATATATTACTGTAATTCCACATAAGTAGTCCTCCTGTTAGTGGCTATGGGTGAATATTCTCAGGTTCCCAAAAGCACTTTTCTTTATGTTTCGTCTGAAAACTCCAGAATAACAACCACAGTTTGCAAAGTAAACATCATGTGTTAAACACAACTTGAGACCATGGACTCCACGAAGGTCGTAAACCGAGTACGAAGCAGGGTCACTTTCTCATAGACTTCTATTCAATCAGATCCATTTGAGACCAGGAGAGTCGCCCCCTGCTGGACATTTTCCCATCACGTTTCTATTCATGTCACAAGTTGGTTTGATCAGTCCAAACGTGAGAACAGAAAAGACAAAAGCAGCATGTTGTGGTTTTAGTGGGAAGTGCAGGCTCGATCTATGGCCGTGATGAGACCAGATGTGGCTCTTGCACTTTAAACAACAGCAGGAAACCCAACACTCATACCCCCAATCACTAATTTCACAGCTTCACCCTCTATCTCTAATTTTGAGGGTTTGAGGGTTACACATGTTCAGTAACACCTCTGCTTTTGTGGGTGGCAGGCAGGGTCAAAGAGCTCGTTATAACCAATGATCCCCACCGATGAGCTGGCTGCTCACCAATCCTCAGCCAGCTGTGCACACACGAGCTGCAACGCACAAAATCCAGCAAGAAACAAAGAAAATGAAACCGAGAGCTGGACAAACGTCTGGCTCTTTTTCCCTCCGTTCCTCCAAAGTCACATTCAAATAAGACGAGACCCGTGAGTGAAATCTGATAAATTTGGTCCTTTGAATTTACTCAGAAGTGATATCGCTCTCTAAAAGAGGATCTTTGTAAAGTTGTGACCTGCTGGTCTGCATCTGAGGATGCTTTGTTTTAGGGTTTTGGAACGTTTTGCAGGACAACCTGAATACTAAATCACAGACTTTGTAATGACACTGGGAAAGACAGAGGGAAGTAGTTTCTAAATCAATAATCAATTTAGCAAACAGGTCCTGTGAAGCTCGGTTAAAGCTTTTTAACATGAAGCATTTTTCTCTGTGGACAAAAGCAGACTGTCTCTACACCCAAGCATGAACCACTCCTGAATCCTCTTTGTTTATCTCAGTTAAGAACACATGATGTGGTCAGATCTTTTATTCAAGGCTCCGTGTTTGAAATGTGATGAGGTTAAAAGTCATGGCAACCCTGCAGCTGATAGAAGCCGTCGAGCAGGGTGAAGACAAAGAGCTGCAAAACAAAGAGAAACCAGAGGAAGTTCCTGTCCTCTCTGTGTTTGGGCGGTTTCTCAGAGGCAGGCAGCACTCTCTGATAGAGCTTCATTCAAGACGCAGCAGCAAGCAGGACAAGCGCACTCTGTGAGCTTACGCCTGAGAAGAACGCCAACCATCCTCCCTCTGCAACGTTAAGGAAAGAGACTGGATCACCACCAGAATCGTACAGCTTCTTCCTGTCACCGTGCTCCATATTCACCAGAGTTTCTTATGACAGGCTTTTTTTTTTTTTTTAGAGATATTGGATCATGGCACAATGATAAAGCTTGTAAAACACAAAAACAGGAATAAAGTCTCTTAACAATCTGCATTTACTATTGATGCTCATCAGGAAAGGTCAACAATTCTGATGAATTCAGACGATCTCTAAAAGTGGAGGAAAGCTGACTGTGTGCTGCAGAAATGTAGCATCGACTGCAGTTCCTCTAATGGCCAGTTCACAAAAAGTGAAGCTCACAGACTCCCACGTTAAAATGTCCTACTCTACAGAAGACATCAACGAGCTAAAAAATAAACACATTGTGTCCCTATGGACAGTTTCTTTAACTCGACTTCTGCTATGGTGGGCTCATTTGTTTATAACTCATCCATCCCGATCCTTCCAAGGCTCAAAGTTGGGCGCATGGCTGCTGTTATTAATAATGGATTGTAGTTCTAGTAGAAGTTGATTGGGCTTGTTCCCATCATGCCTTTTGGAGCATTTTTAATGGAAATATCTGATAAGTAATATCTTCTTTTCTGCTTCCAAAAAACCAAAAGGGCAGAAGCAATAAATCTAGTCAAAGTGCAGGTTCATAAATGGACATCACTGTCCATTGTGTTGCTATTTTCTGCCCCTTGGCTACATAAACCTGGGGCACAAAGTCAGATTTAAAAACTCCCGTGCTGTCTGTAAACACCCTCCAAGTGACTTTCTGATCAAATCCAGGTGAACTATTGTGAAACTGTGCCATCCAGGCTTTTACTGTTGTTGTGAATACAGCAGCAGCCTTGAGGCGTCCGGCCTTCAGCATCCCTGACGCTGAAGGAAGGCAATCCACGCTTCAGGATTTGCTATTCAAATACTTGCAGGCAGCTGCTTTGAAAATCAATTACTGTCATAGAGACACTGCAAACAAGATGTTGTGTTTGTGCCTGGAAAATGGGCAATAATATCAGAATTACAGATAAGCTGACTGATGCCTCGCGGCCGCTGTGTGAGTTAGTGAAAATGCAAATCAAGACAAACAACATGAGTACACGGATAAAAGGCCAATTACAGACGGACTGAGCGACACATCGGTGTAATTAAGATGAAAGCAGTCCAATTCATCCCACACTCTCAAAGTCATTAGGCAGTTCAAAGGTTACACTTGAAGGCCAAACATGACCCTGCAGGCTGGCTTATGGGCTAAGCATGATGGGTTCGGGTTTACGCTCTGAAGCATGTCCAGGAAGGAAGCCACTGCCTGCTGACCAATCAGCAGGAAGGCTTCAGACGTCTACTGATTTCAGGCCTTGACAATGACTTTGACTTGGTTCGATGTTCTTGGTTCAATGTTGGGTGGCGTTTTTCTTAACCATGGAAATAATTCTGTGATCATCCACTGTAGATAACTGTTTGGTGTTGCTGAGCTGGTCGGTACATTCATGCTTTTAAAGAATGGGCAAGATTGTTGATATGTCTAGTCTCTGAATCAACTCTTGATCTTTTCTCTGCTAAAAAACTGAAATAATGAGGAAACAGGCCTCACCTGGACACGAAACTGCTTGTCAGTCAACTGTTCGATTACTTTTAAATCTCTGAAAATGGGATACAATCTTTAAAAATGACCGGACAGTACTTCTGTCAAACACTTTGCAACAATGCTGAAGGTCTGCACATCTTTGCATCGTGATTATCTGATCTAAAATCCACTGTGGTGGTGTACAGATGGTGTATAATTTGTGAAGCAAGGCAACACAACCAGGAAGCTCCTCTTTATAATAAAATGTAAACAATGAAAGCCCTCTGGAAAGGTTGTTTTTAGGCATTCTTGAAACCCTCCAGTGGGACCATCTCAGGACGCTGTAGGTAGAAAACACAGACGCAGATAGACCGTGTGGTCTGCAGAGGCCAGACACATTCTGATTTAATACAGATTTATCAAATCAATTTATCAGCTAGGTCCACAAACACTTCTTTTGATTCTGTTTTTCTGTATGTCAGGCCAGGTATGCTGAACAGGTCATCACAACTTTAGTGGTTCCACCAACATGTAAACCGAGGCGAGTGCTTACATCGAGATCAAACTGGACAGAAAACCGGCCTCAAACATGCTGATTTGCACCTTCTTGACAAAAGCAAACTCATAGTTGTTTTTCAGACAGCTCTGCGACTTTGTTCCACTTACATATTTATTTTAAAAAGGTGGGGGGTTTTTCTCAGCTGTTTGTGCTTCGCTTTAAAGCTCACAATTTCCCAGATTTAATTGCTGTAAACAGCAGTGAGAGAGGAAGTGACATCAGTGACCGAAATCATATAGCATGAGGTGAGAACTGGAAAGCAAAAAACGAGAGGAGGAGGTGACAATCACTCTTCAGTTTCAGACGTGGCTTTTCATGGCGCTTCCTGTGTGAAGGCACGTTTCCTCTGTGCTGCACATTCAGACTGTGGTTTCGTCCTGCACTGAAGGGGGGGTCTCTAAAGGCATCACTATAGGTGCTAATATGGCATTATTAGATTTTGCAAGGTTCTCACTGATGTGTTCGAGTGCTGGGCCAACATTCTTGTATTTTAAACCCCCCTCCTGTTACCCAAGATGACACATTGTCAATGCAATGCATCCAATCTACAGACGGTCAATACAACCTGAAGCAGAGGGAAGCTCATAAAAGACAGAGCCACGGCACTCAGGTCATCAACACTCACAACAGTAAAGATGGGTGTTGAAGTTTTAAAGCAAACTTTACTGGTGTTTTTGTCAACTTTGATTAGTGACTTCAAAATAACTGCCTGGATCTATTTCAGGTGATGACACTTGCTCCTGGACGAGCGATGTCATCATCGATCTATACTCCCTCAGTCTTCCTGAGAAATACATTAGCTATGCCCGGCTGTACCACAGTAAAGTAAGCACTGAAGACACACTACAGATAAACCATAAAATATTCTGCTTTTTCTGTGTCAATAAACCACTAAGTAGCGGGAAAAATTCCTGCCTTTTCACTATAGATAATGTCTTTACAATGAGATAATGGAAAAGTTCCTGTCACTAAATAACAGAAGACTTCCTTTCTTCGTTAACTCCAGACTAACCAGACAATTTATTTCTATCTTTTTCTCTTTCTTGTTTGGTTGTTTTACCGATTTGTGAGGCACAGAGTCGCACTGATGGATTTCTGTGATTTACAGCAGCAGCAGTATTTCTTTGTAATGTACTGTTGAAGCTGCACTTGCTTTTAATATAACTCTTGGGCTGTTTATTATCAATTTTATGCATAGATGGTTTATTAATGTTTTCAAGAAGTACTTTAACCTTTCTTTTTTCTTTTTTACAGGTTTTTAGCCAATCGTCTTCCATCAAACTGGACTGACTTTAACCCCTCTGCTCTTGGAGGACTTTGATAATATATAAAAAACACGAGTCGTCCCAACAACCAGCACGTCTACTTTCCTCAGGGTATCTATTCTGCTCATTTTTTATTTCAATTGTTCTACATAAAATAAACTATATCTTTCTCATCCATCTATAGTTAGCTGGTTTATAATTATTGATTAACAACATTTATAACTCCATTATTGACAGAAATCTTATAAGAGAGACTCGGGTGCACTCAAATCTGTTTATTTGGCGATGGAGGCAGAAGTTGACCTTCCAACAATAACCACACAAACAAAAGCCAAAAGGCATTTCAGAAACAGTGAGAGTTGCTTTTATGAGGACTTTGTCCTGGCCGCAGCCTACGTTAGTGCACGGTCAACATTTCTTGAGCTTAATGGGCTCTTTCGCGCTGCTGGATTTTGCTTATTTTGCAAGTCAACAAGTTAATAATAGTGGTTTAGAAATAAAATAAAAACAACTTTTTAATTTTTTACGCTTTGAATGGAAAGCAAATTATCCCCGAACCACGACAGGCCACTGTTACCAAGTACCACCCATATCTACTCTGTACGTGACTGAGATCTGAGTACACTTACACTGATGAGCTTCTGTTATGATATCGGGACTGATG
>VOQK01001302.1:33666-43845 GCA_015052645.1 Benitochromis conjunctus | reverse complement strand
CAGTTTCTTCTGGAAGGCCGACCACTCTGAGCCAACTTTCCACAGCTCCCCTTTGAGACAGCATGTGTGTTAAAGATTATCCTCACAGTAATCACACCGCTGAGCACCCCATGGTTTTTAGTCACAAAAGCCTCTGATTGATGTCTTGGGTATGAGTCCACACATTATCATATAGGCTGAGCATCATTTCTAGTGTACATGCAGCCTAATAGAAGGCTGTGGGAGTTGTCTTTTTCATAATAATGATCACTTTTCTCTATTTATTAGGGAGTGCAAATGTAAAATGTAAATCCTCACTGTTTAACAAGGGTGCAATAAAATCAGAAAATTCATTCTTCACAAAGCCACTCCTTAAAATCGCTTTGTTACAAATGAATTTAAGAGGGTTTTTCTAAGCAGCTGGATATTTATTGTGCAGATTTTTATATTGCACCATAGAGGACTTCATGGCTGGATTACGGCTCCACCTGGATCATAAAGTGTAGAGAGTTCCTTCAGTGTATTCTTATCCTTGGTGGGAGAAATTGAATTTCACAGCATAAGTTACAACTGCCAGAATACACATGAGCTCGGTTTAAGTCATAGCTGCTGACATCTCTGTGTGCCTTCAGCTGTAAACTGATAACAGTAGTGTGTTTTACTAATTACTTTAATGGATGAGTGGGAAGATCAGGGTAGAAAACACCAACCAGGTAAACTCAAACTCATCGTAAGCCACACATACTAAACTAAGAAGGCATGCCAAAATACAGTCTGCAGGCAAAAGTCCACAAAAATCCATGCAGGCAAACTGAAGAAAGAAGCAAAGAGTAAGAAAAATAACCAAGCATCAAGGAGATAAAGAGTCTAAGAGTTCGTGCAGATAGCCTGACAGCAGACGAACAAGGGAGCTAGAAATCCTGGGCCGACTGCCCCAAAGGGGATGACCCAGGTGAACAGTCAGTTAGGTGGAGCAACTCAGCTCAGTCAGACCATGATGATGACTCTGGAGGGCAGCCGGGAGGCTCATCAAACAGAAGAGGCTACTTTTGAGGTTGGCCTAGTCATAGGGTAGGCAGCCAAGACCAAGGGTGAAGGTGAGAAACACTGCAGAGAGAATAGAACCTCTCAGCAGACTGGCAGTAAAGATGGAAGCTCTCTGGAGGCAAGATGGCGAGGCCTCTAAGGCTGGCGAACCAGACATAGTAGTTCAGGCAGGATGTGGAATAGAAAGCTTGAAATCAGTGCAGTTAGGCATCTGCCCAGTATCACCAGACTGGGGAGATGCTTCTTAGCTTGGATGTCAGCCTGGGGGTCCATCAGGAGCGATGACTCTGGAGCTGGCAGATTGACTGTCAGCTCTAGACTGACTTGGGAGCAGTCTCAGCACTCGGCAGTTGTAAGATGTAAGACTAAAACTGAGGAACTGGGAAGAAGGCAGACTCTATGGGACAGTTTGTGTTTGCTGTGGAAAGAATCTTGGTTTAGCATGGTTTGACTCTGAGGCAGGATGTCAGTGCAAGCCAAGGTTAGCCAGGTCTCCACAATAAAGGAGACTCCTGAGTATAAGGTGGGACACTAAGTTTCTTGACAGCAGGAACTGGCTAGGGGTCAGCAGCCTGGATGTAGACAAGGGGGAGACTGTCAGTATCATTCTAAGGAGAACGGGGGCTCGCCAACAAGGCACATGGCTAGCTTATTTAGGAACAGGGTGAAAAGGCTTATTTTTAGGCCCACTTCTAGGACCTGTGGTGCTGTGGTAAGTTCAGTGGCTGGGCCAGGCAAGGAGCTAGGTAAATATGATGACCAATAGCCCTAAGGCTAGCCAACTCTGGTACAGGTGGAATGCTAGCTGACACAGGAGCTGGATTAAGCTAGAGGCTCACAGCCTTCATGACAGGCTAGTGATCAGATGCAATAAGTTAGACAAAGTGCTATGAAGTTGGGCATTTTAACAGGAGTCTATGTGGGAATGACTCACTTTTGGAGCATGCTGCAAGTGACCACTTCAAGAGCTGCAGTTTTTGGCTAATCTGCTTGATTTTTCTGAGTTAGAGGTTGCCGCTTGGTTCAAATGCAGGGAGCTGTTGCAAAACAGTAAATCGCCATGATTATTACAGGACAGACACAGATAGACACAGATTTGGATTCAGAGAGGGGGAAATATCCTGTTCATCAGCTTTTGTTTATATGTTACATTGTTTAAAATTCCATGTGTTCTTTGACATAAATTGTCCAACCCAAGCAACATGGAAAAAGAGCACAGCAGGCATAGTTAATCATAACATATCATCTTAGAAGCTATTTTTATGCTAAGAAAAAAAAAAACACAAAGGAATCTTTAAAGACTGCCATGCTCTATGGATTCCCATGGAAAAATCTGTTGCACAAATGCTGCACGCAATAGAAAGAGAAAACGATTAGCATTTAAAAACATATAGTACGCAAAGTAAACTGGACATTTAAAGTTTTAATTCTAGGCTATTTCTTGCATTCCATCAGGAAAGACCAATGCATTTTAATGCATGCTAATAAGACTGAAAGGAGAAGATTTTAAAATAGAGAAACAGTTGAAATGCACAGGTGCCAACTATATTATTAATTTGAGTTGACAGCTGAGTTCACAAACAGTCTGCTGTAAATTAGAGAACCCGAGAGCCGCTCTTTTCTTACTCTGGAAGATAATGCGCATAAGGGAATAACCAGCAAACATAATAGTGTTTCTGCACTGCCCTTTGTGAGGACACATTCCTCGATGGTCCTGCTGCAGCCTTGTCATACCAAACAATGTGTAAAAATGTGACCCATATGGTCTCCTTTTCAAGAGGGTCTGATTGAGCTATATGGAAGCCATAGCCCACCCACAGAATACAAATAAGGAGAACCATATGTGGGTAGATGAATTAGGTAAACTACATAACATTTTTATTAGATACAATTTCACTTGCCTTGTGGATGGACTGCAAGGTGACACTTTAAAAATAAACTCTGAGCCACAGCAAGAAAAAGATCTCTGGTTGACACAGTGTAAATCAATAAAACATGGAATTACTAAACTAAATGAACAATGGCTATTATTTTGCGCAGCTATATTAGACTGAACAAAATGTGATCAAACCAAGCTTTGTTTCAGTCATCTAAACTGCCTGCAGCCGACAGCAGCAGTAATTGATCGCATCAGTCAAAGTCAAAAATGTTGTGTAATTGTGTGGAAGTGTGCATTTGCAGTGTACCCAGCATATTAATCTCCACTAAGGCGGAGAATAAATGTTTAGTTTCAATTTATGGGTATATTTGGGAACAGTTCAAATTCTCTTTCATGAACAATTGGTCACGTGTACTTTTTATTTCAAACAATCTGATTCGCATCACTTGTTTACAAAATGGATAACTCATAATACTTCCGATGCACTTTAAGTAAACTGTAACTAACTATTTAACTATTGGAAATTAAATTAAGAATATATAAAAAAAAGATGTTAAAATATATGGACTTTTTGGTATGTATGGCAATGTGCAAAGTTTTTTCATACAGGGGTGAACAGATATAAATATACAGTTGTCTCAACCCACCCCTCTTTTTCTTTATATTTTGCTAGAAAAATGAGAAATAGGTACAGCAATTTATTGAAACTTCTTCAAATTGACATGGAAATACAGTATGTGAGGTAAAAACTCAAATATGATTACTTTGGTTTCACAGGCTTCTTGAAGGACATTCAAAGCCCCTGTTGGCTTCTGTTGGCTGCCTTTTGTTCTGTTCTCTGTCAAGATGATGCCACACTGCTTCGATAATGTTAAGGTCTGATCTCTGGTGAGGCCAATCCATGACTGATAGTGTTTTTCTATCCAGGTATGTTATGACAACGTGTCTGTCACGTTAAAAAATAAAGCCTTTGGCAAACAGACCCTTTAAATATGGTATTGTCAAAATCTTGCCACTGATTTTCAGTCCAGTTCTTGTGTAATTTGGCATATCTCAGCATTATCTCTCCATTTCTTCTCCCATTACACTGAGACAAACTCTGAAGTGGCTTCAGCAAACACTAGCTGGACCAAATTGAAGACTCAGATGCATCTCTTAGGTACTGTGTCAAGTCTTTGGTGATTTTCTTCTTATTTCTTAAGAACACAACTTTAAGATACTGTTCATCTATTTATGCCTGTCAAACTCTTATCTTTGGCACTTTTTGTAAATTAGATTACTGTTTGTAAAACTAAACAAAAAAAAAAGCAGCAAAGATGTGTGTGACAGACTGCTATTACCATTCTTTTCTTTAAATTGTACGGTTGGCCCAACATTGGTTCATCCCTTGAGTTAGGTTACTTTTTTATGCTAGAATGATTCATAGGTCAGGGTTAAGTGGCTTAACAAACAAAACATTCCCCTGAAAGTGGTGGAGTACAAGGACTGGACTGAACTGGCTGAGTGAAAAGGCAGCTAGTAGCCAAAGAAAAATTATGAAAGACTTGAAAATTACCAGAAAGTCTGGCTCCTTGGAAGCAAAATTTAAAGTAAGGAGGGACGGCATGAGACTTTTACATTAGACAATACTTTGCTTTTTCTATTCATTCTCTTCTGCATGTCCTTATTAGGGTTGCAGGGGGCTGGAGCGTATCCCAGCTACTTTGCTTTTCCAGTATTTCTAAAACATTTCTTTTTTGTGCAGCTCCTCTTTACTATGAAAATCTTTTAGATGATGACTGATATGCATCACTGCACTAAAAGGAATTACATTTTTATCAAAAAGAAAAAAAGATTGCAAAGTATTGCCTCTTTTTTTTTTAAATTTAATCTGCAATTCTCATTTTGTCATCTCTGAGTGGCCACCTCTGTTTGTGGTCTGACAAGATTAATGGCTCGTTATAGCAGCTTTTTGTATTTGTTTTTCAGCATGGGTCGAAGCATTTCCTGTGGCGGTGGATTCGTTTACATTAAAATGACCTGAATCCTCAAGCACTTGTGACTTTTGGCCCAGTCAGGTAGGAGCTTCAAGATGATGTCTCCTTAATAAATATATCCTGTTTGCTGAATAAAAGAACATGTTCTTAACAGCTGCTGACATGGATATCTCTGTTTTCTTAATCAGGTAAAGAGGAGAAACATGTTTGTGGTAGAAAAAAATATGAATATCAGCACATGGAAACACATCTCAGCATTATGCAACTATGTTTATGTAAAGCCAAAAGCATGTTGTGACATATACTATAAACCGAGTGCATGATGCATGAATAATTCACAAGCAACCATTCAGGAAAAGTAAACTACCAGAGGTTGTGACCTTTTTCAGAAGTGGCCACTACAAGTGCGGATCTGATAAATGTCAAGGCACCTCTGACTCACTGCTGGCTGCTTCTGACCACGGGGGTCTCGGAGGAAAAGGGGCCACTATATTAATCTGCCCCGAGTATGGCAATTGTTACCGTTTCATGTGGTCAAGAGGTTACTGTTGAGGAGGGTTGTGTCGTTTTGGAGAACCTAAATAGAAGCTCATTCATAGCAGCTCCTGCATTACAGACAAGGAAGAAATGTAGCGGAATCTGAAAGAATCTATCATATTAAACAGTAGATGGGATTGTTAAGTGCTAGGAGTAATCATGCCAGGCAACAGGCCACAGGAATGCAAATCACCCCTCAAGCCAAGAGTTAAGTTAGCAGGTGGCCTCTTCTATTCACTGAATGTCAACACTCCTTTTAGACGGAGCCCACATAACATCTGGGCAGGCCAGCCACTGCTTTTAATTAAGTGAAATACAGTCACTCAATGTTCTGCCATGTCAGAAAAAATGTTATAAAACAGGGAGGGTGGAGGGGGAAAAGTGCAACAGTACATATCCTGTGTTCAGTGAGGGTCAACACAGTTGTGCAAATAAATATTAATCCTTAACCTAATCCCCGCATTTCCAAGACCATTGAAGAGTTCTGCGTAACCATAGTACTTTTTTGGAAAAAGCACATTCCCTCGCACTTTTCGGGAAGTCCTGCTTATCCACGGATGAATGCACCAACACTCACTCGGTTTTGTTTATGGTTTCCACTTTGTTTCCAGGGTTGAATCTTACCTCGGAGCAGATGGGCAATGACAAAATGTGAATTTACAGCATGCTGGTAAGTATATGTGTATCAAGCATGTCACATAAATAATATGGTTGATGGGAACTTTCCACCATAATCTGGAAAATGTTGCTTTTCTCTGCTGGCTGTCTCATGATAATCACCCCTTTGGGCTGGTTTCAGAGGTCACAGCATTGCCTTGCTTGTAGCATCATACTACTTAGCATTACCACTCCCTAAGAGCATGTCATCAGGCTCTTTGGGTGTACTTCTAGTTGATATCATACTTGTCAAACATTGATAAATCTGAGACGGTAGTCTGGCAGCAGTGAGTAAAACATCCACAGAATTCCAAAGAGAATTAAATAATGCATTTATTTCACCAGGGTTTTTTTTTTCTTCTTACAGATTTATAGCTGTGCGTGATAAATGGAGACAGAAAAGCGGTGAAGTCAATAAAAGCTGAGTAAAAGATAAGAGCTTTCAAGTGGTACATTTATTAAATACACAGCACTCTACATTAAGATACACTACTTTCCAAACATGAGATCGAATATGTGCGGCGCAAAGATGTAACTATGACCACAGAGAAATGAGAAACAGTGTTTATGTAAGAGATAAACATTGTTAAAAATAAGCGAACACTCAACATTATAAGCGTTTCATTCCACACTGACATATTCCTCTTCTGAGAACACAGAGAAAAAAAAACTGGCTTGGAAAAGGTGAAACAGTATCAACGCTGAAAGACGACGACAGCTTGAAAACAGCTTTGGGCAGTTTGGTTTATATTAGCGAACGCTCAGTGTTTTTTTAATCCCGTGATCCGATTTAATTTGAAATATTTCCAACAGCCTGTTGAAGTTGAGATGTTGGTGTTAATAGCATAATATGGTTAATAAAATGTGCTTGTGTTCTGATATCACGGGACATTATTCTGTATGCGTCTGTCATAAACGATTGCTGTTCTGGGAATGATCTCATTTAGAAATTAGCATTGAAATACAGTGTTTATAGTGTTTGTAGCACACTATATATAGAAAAAAAGGAAAAAAGAAAACAACAGAAGAGGAAGCAATCATAGTGACTCCAGTGAATAATTTTCTCATATACAGTCCTAACCAATACAAAGTATATGCCAACGGACACAGAAGTAAAATGATAACTGTTGCAAAGTAAAATCAGTATTTTGTCCTAATCATTTAAATATCAAAATATTCAGTGCTATTTTTAAAAAAAAAGGAAAATAAATTAATAAAACTCTATATACATAATACTGAACATGACATAACACCTCCAGCAATTCCCATGCCAGACTGCATAAATTAAAGTTGGCCTCGCCTGTTAATGGCACCCACAAGACCTAACTACCATATTTCTATATTTCTTCAGGATAACATTTGAGCTGTCATCAAAGTAAAGTACTGATATTGCATTGAGCTTGGTTGGGGCGCAGCATGGTTTTGGCACATTGTCAGGAAACATTAAGTGGACCTATAAATGAGAGCATAAAGTAGATTTTAAAGAGGTGCAACAGCAGAGAGTTACAAATGGTAAGAACGTTATTAGCTTATAGTGCAGCTTTACTGCAACGCGCATGTGGGATACACTCTTACCAGCGTTTGCACAATAGCATGATTTGTCGCATTCATGTGTGCGTTGAGTGGAAATGAGCACTCGCCATCACAGTAAAATGCAGCATAGCCCTCCGGTGCAATGATCCAATCCTTTACAAACAGAAGACATTTAGTATGCGTGATTGATAGTCTCATAATTTGACTATATGAGTAATTTTTGTGTGATTACCTAACGATTTTTTTGTTGTTGAAAGAGATGTAGAATATTTGTGTTTTACCTGCCAACCCAAGTCCCGGAAGCTGACGTAAAGCTCATGCTTCTTACAAGCTTGCTTCTGTTCACTGGTGTTATAATCTGAAAAATAATAGTACTTTTTTATGATCAGAAATAACTGTTTTCATCTTCTTTTTTTTTAAACTTGATACATGATGCTATTACAAATGTATTGCTTTTGGATTTAACGGATGTTTCACAGAATTATTAATACATCAACAATTGAAGTTGAAGTAAAATCACTTTCATTTATAAAGGTAATTGGTGTATAATAAGCAATAATCAATGTGCGGGATTATTTTTTGAAATAAACAATGACATGTGTTGCCACTTATAAACAAATTTGCTACCAAAGAAAGAAATCAAGAAAATACTTTTGAGAAGAAGAACAAAGAACAGCAAAACTATGATTACAACTGCCTCCTCGTGGCTGTCAAGCTCATGTTTTACAATAAGAAAGCAAAAGACAAACATAAAACTAACAATACCGACTCCCTAATTAGGAATCTTGCCAGTAACAAGGGATAAAATGTACGGTTCATTTTGAGGTTGAAACCATAAAGAACGGAACATATAAGGTAATAAAATATTAAAAAACGTCATCCTTTGGCAAGTACTGCCAAGTGATTGTGGAAATACAGACCAATAATTTTTAATCTGACAAGCACGGACAGACAGTCTGCTGAGCAGGTCAGCAACAGGAACAAAGGATGTAGTGAAATGGATTATTAAAAGACTCTGTGTATGTAGGGTAAAAGGAAGTAGTCACAAAAACATATTTTAGCATCTAAGCTGCATTTTAATTCCACTTACCTCCAGTTTTTGGTGCCTTTGAGGATTGTTGTTGATTATTCAATTTATTGCGATTGTGGTTCTTTTTTTTCCCACCAGCAGCTCTGACTGAGCGAAGCAACACCCCGCTGGCCTTGAAGAAAGCAACCAGGAACGGCTGTTTGGACTGGGGCCCGTTCCTCCCGATGATTCCGGCAGATTTTATGTTTATGCTTCGTCCTTTAAAAAAATAAAAAGGTAAATAAAACTTTTACAACAACATTTAAAGTCAGTGGGTAGTTTTAGAAATTTATGATCGCTTTCAGAGTAAGTACAAATACAAAAACCAGGTCAGCTCATCTTAATTTGTTGATTTATGGCAATTAATTGGCAGGAATTGGTGATAAATAAGCATAATCCAAACACTGCCAGACATTTGACCTGATGTCACATAAAACATTTTTGTAAAATCAAATGCAGATATTGTGGATTGTCTTGAAAGGTGAACTTGACCTTTTCAGAAGTCTGGGAGTTTAAAATAAATCTAAAGCGATTACAAGAGAAAAAAAAAGTCATGGAAAGAAAAACTGAACTCCACTTGCCATCTACAGTCTCCACACAGAGTTGCAGGCCCAGGTTTTGCTGTGGGTTCATCACCCAGTGGTTACTGGTAGCTGTTATGTCAAACACTAGCCAGCCTCCATCAGACGCCTGGACCTTTTTGGAGTCAAGTAAGAACGTCTCTGCGTCTCTAAAAAGTCAATGAAAACAATTTCATGTACATCTGCACTAAATAAGCTACAGTTAAAATAAGCAAAAACAGCTGGTGCATATATCACTGGCTACTTTGTTAGGCACATCCATTCAGCTGCTTGTTAACACAACTGTCTAATCAGACAGTCAAATGGCAGCAACTGAGAGCATTTAGACCTGTAGTCAATAATAAGACAACCTGCTGAAATTCAAATAGAATCAAAATGGGGAAGAAAGTTGATTTAAGTGACTGAGATCAGAGGAGAATGGCCATAAAGGCAAAAGCAACTAAAAAAAAACATTTGTTAAATCCAAGCTAACCAAAAGGACTTGTCTGCATGCACAAAATTGGACAACAGAAAATTGTGAAAACATTAGGTAAGGTCAGAATTTGGACTAAACAACATGAAATCATGGCTCCATCCCACCTTGTATCTGCAGCCTACCGGGATATTGTTGCTGACCATGTTCATCCCTTTATGACCTCAATGTATTAATCTTTCTGCACATGCTCTCTTTTTCCCCTTACCCTCCAACTGGTCATGACAGTTTCTTCAGTTTCTTCCTGTGAAAAAGGAGTTTTTTAATCCCACCCTCGCAAAGTGCTTGCTTATAAGAGATTATCTGATTTTTGGAGTATTCTCCCAAATACTGTAGGATATTTACCCTCTCTTAACCCTTTGAGGTTCACACCAAGAAAACTGCAATTAAAAAATTATTTTTTTGAATTTTTTATTCCTTTAGAACAACAGTAACAAAGTTCAGATTTT